>JANRGW010032848.1:0-16376 GCA_024733675.1 Psilopsiagon aymara | reverse complement strand
GTGGGGGGGGGGGGGGGGGGGGGGGGGGGGGGGGGGATTACATTGGGAAGAAAAATGTAACCCAAAATTGAGAATGAAAGTGGAAAACTTTTGCCTGGAGCCATGGCTTCACAAGAAAGAAGACATCTTTGACTAAAAGGCAATGTTTCAGTGGTTACACAAACATAACAACCAAAATCTAAAACCAAAATAAGATAAAGTCAATGGGATGAAAAGGAAAATAATTCTTTTTAATACTTTGGAGAAATATAAACTTTATAGCCTCAAATTTGTATTGACTGAATTGCTAATGAAAGCTTAAAGTATCTGTGCCTGACAAGAATAACACAACAGGGATTTTGCTTAGTGGTAATTCAAAAAACCAACCCCAAAAATCTCAGCAAGAGGCCCACTGCAGGCAGGCAGATTTGGGTTTTTCTTGCTATGACACAGGCATCTTTAAGAGCTCTCTCTTTTTGTTTGACAGAAGCAAGACAAAAATACTCTTACCAAATAGGATGTTGTCTTTCCAGTCCAGTAAGTAGCTAAGTATATCAGCTAGCTATCCACACTGTAAAATCAGCTAGAGAACTTGCATCCTTGAGGCCTGGAGATTGTATGAAGAGACCTCTCTTCGGCTCTAGTTAATTGTTAACCATCCCTGGAACAGCAGGGAAGTTTGAGGAGGCTGGAAGAGCCCCGGTGTCCCAGTACTCAGAGACAGAACAGGTCAAACCAGGTCACTAGAAGGCAGTGCAGCTGACCTCAGCCCCAAGCAAAATCGTGGAATTAAAGCTAAGATAAGATACAACTGATAAAGTAATTCAAAGGACAGAAAGGCTCATTCCAGACAGTGTGGTGTTACAGAAAACCACACTGGTGAAAAATGGCTGATGTCATTTTTCAGGGGAGCACAATTTGGAGGATATATGGAGCTATTTAAACTGCAGTGAGGCATTTGACTTAGTATTCCATACTGTCTTCTTTAAAAGGGACTATACACAAGCCCCATTAAACAGGTGTTACATGAATTTGGCTTCTCAAAGAGTAGCTGTAGAATGATCTCTGACTGTGGATGTTTCTAGCAGGGTTCCATGAGCACCTGCCCCATCCTGTTCAGGTTTCTCATCAGAGATCTGGAAAGAAACATAAAGTCACTCTGAATTAAACATGCGGATAAAGATACAGTGATACAAGAAGGAGCAGTCGTATAGCACAGACTGGGCAACTAGCTATGATAGACCTATCCAAACAATATTAATATATTGAATTTAAAGCCTCAACCCTGGCAAAAATATTTTTCGCTGAGAACTGCAGATTTTTCATAAACCGATCTCCCTAAAACCAGTGAATTTTGGCACACAGAAAACTTGAGCTATTCAGAAAAAATGCAGAGCTGATATTTTGCATTTATGGATTTCTGGGGACAGATCTGATCTTTGAAAGCCTGGAGTAGGTGATGCTGCGATTCTAACATTTCACAGTGTGATAGACAGTGTGATAAATATCTGTCTCAAAATCACTGTCACTAAAAATCAGTGATTACATTTGGGCCTTCTTCCCTAACGAACAGCTATAATTTTTTTAATGCAAATATGTATTTATCCCTAATTTTATTGAAGAAGTTTATCAGTTAAGGTAGGATGCAGTGCCAAGGCATTCTGATTAAACTAGGCAGAGAAATGAGAAACCCTGAACAACTTAACTACAAGAACTTATTCTACGCAGAGAGTTCTGTGTGAGTTGTACCTGGGCAGAGACATCAGGGAGCCTGCATCCCTGCCTGCAGTGGGCAGCACTCTCAAACCTCCAGTGCACAAGTTGTCTGTGGTTTGGTTTATGTCCCTTGAGAGTGAGCTGACATAATCTCAGGAGTGCCTGGATTGGGCATTCTGCACCCTTTGAGAGGAGATAATGTTGGATTTGATAATACGGTTGCCCACGGGACACTATTTGAATGCATGGCGGAAGAGTTCTTTCACTCAGTTGACACTCAGTTGTCACTTGTAAGTGTCTGACGGAAGCATTGTTGTGTCACTTCAAACTGTTTAACAGTTTTAAAGCAAAAAGCCCCATCATTTCATTTTCAATGAAGAACTAGGAAGAACTGCAGAAAGCAACCAAGAGCACCTTAATGCTAACACAGACAGCCTGCTTCCTGGTACCTGAGCAGTGCAGTCCACTGCACAGTCCCTCTGGATGGATGTTTGCACCAGACTTGGAGAATGCCTGAGGCACAGAGGGTAAACTCTGGCTTCACATCCATCTTAACTGCAGTCTCAGTGCGTGGTATTTCTGGAAGGACACTGGCTGGTAAGCAGCCTCTGTTCCTGGCTCTGAGTTCACACAGCACCTGGTGCTATACAAAACCCAGCTCATTGTTTTTCACTTGGAGATCAGTTATCTCTGAACAAGCTCAGCAGCACCACACCAAGCGTGATATCAATCCCAGACCTCTCTCCAGTGGCATGCTACCTGCTAAAAGATACAGAGTATACTTCCTTAGATGACAGGAGAGAGAACACTTCCATGTGAAGACACTGTAGTTTGAGCTCTGGTGACCAAAGTCTCGTAACAGGTTTTGACAGTTCGTAGCCAATAGTTTTAACAGCCTCTGCCCTTGTGGGTCTGAAGCTGCTCATATCAAAGGGAACTGGTTCTGGCAAGAGAAAAAGATAAAGCTCTCTCATGATGGAGGTCTGAAAGACAGCTGTATCCCTTGAAACCAGAGCTTGGGAATAGCAAGATTTATTATCTGATGTTTGAGATTAAATTCAGAAACTACTGGGGAGAAATTGGGCTAGATCCCAGGAACACTGTTTGTGGGAAGCCAGCTGAAAAGACACAGCAGTCTTAGCTTCTTCTGACACAAGGAATGACACTGTAATCGATGCGGAGACGTCATGTAAACCTCAAATATTGGTCTTGTGAGAGACATGACATTTAAGTACGACTGAGAAACTGGATTCTTTCTGAGCTCTTACCCAATCTTGGTTATAAAGGTCAAGATACCTGGGTGTGAGAATATGTGATTACCACTAGTGAGAGACAGTAGGTAGTGATCACAGATGAGTGTATCTTAAGTGAATGTATAGACAGACAATTAACATTGATTCCAGGGAGCAGTCTACTATGATGGGAAAGAGAAGGCTGAATAAAGAACAGGAGAAGCTGCTTTAAAAGAGCAGAAAACAGGATCATGGTGTGCTTAGACAGAGAAGTACCTCTCATGAGGATCTTCTTACTGTAGTATAAAAAAGGATTTCTTCTCCTCGAAGACAAGGTAGCATGCCTGACACATCTCATGGTCATCCAGATAAATATGGTGCCCGGAGTGTGAGATTCAATGCCTTTGTGCACAGGAATATGTACTTTTTTGATTGGAATATATGGCGGTTACATTGTTCACTAACAAATATTACAGTCTTGAAGGTAAGTTAAAGAAAGAAAAACCAACCACAACCTCTGAAAACTACCTGCCCTCGTGTGAGATCTAGGATATTGCTATAGATTTTTTTCTGTCCTAGGGACCAAAACCCCTGAGCTGTCAAATATCCAAAATAGTTCCCCAGTTCCAGGAATGAAGCAACTGTTGCAATTGATCTGGACAGGGGGAAAAAAGTGGAAAGAGCACATGGACATTGTACATTCTGTCCACCACATCAGTGGTTATCTGTCTGTCCACGAAGGAAATGCTCACCTGCAAACTGAGAAAGAAGCTGGCTGTTGAACAAGTGTTTTCAAGCCGCCAAGTTTCACATCTCTGTCTGGCACGCTATATCTTCAGACGATATTACCATATGCCCAAGAAATGTTGGGCAAAAGTTGGTGGTAGCCAAAGGAAAAAAATATGTAAACACTGAATGGTTGTTCTTATTGCCAGAAATCTGTTTGAAGCCAGCAAGGCTCATGTCAGAGTCCCCTGACGGAGCCTTCCTGAGGCTACTATGGCAGCAAGAAATGTGGACAAGGGATGAGACATGCAGATCTTCCAACTCCCTGGGTACACTGTTTTTTCCCCTATATTACATGGTCTGGTAAGAAAGAGATAGCCAGAAGATTCTGGATGTCCACAGTGGCCTCAGTCACGGCTGTCAGGAATGCACAGCCACCAGTGAAATGCATGAGAAACCAGTGTCTCCTCTTGAGAGGTCCAGGAAGGAACACTGCCTGCCCGCTTCCACTGCCTGAAGTTCCAGCCGTGTTTGGGAACTGTCTCCAGCCACTAACCCTTATTTTTCTGTATCATTTTGGATGGAAGGAAACACAGTTGAAAGAAATGTTAATACTGGCTCTGACTATAGCAGTGTGGTAATCAACTGCCTTGGCATGCATTTGAAACACTTGGTCCGATGTCCCAAGCCTTTTTTCTCCATTTATTTCTGTAGGGATAGCGCAGTGTGACAAAAGGGACTGGGACATGGATTCTTTGCTACATACAGCTCTCTTGCAAGCATCAATCCTCCCCCCTTGCCTGAACTAACTCATCTGACTTGGCACCAAATTGCTATCTGTTGCAAAGAAGAATGTGGTGCAATCGGATCATGGATTCAGGTCTGGAATTTCTCAGTGTCTAAGGATTACACTGTGGCATAAGCAGATCTAGTGCTGATGAGCCTTTCAGAAGATCCTTTGGCACTGACTCCTGTGTGGAGATGCAGGTAAAAATCAGCAGGCTATACTGTGGTAGCTGGCATGCCCTGGCCGAAATAGTAAGACTTTGGCATACAGAGTGGTGGAAGAGATACCACTACTGCTCATTATACAAGGCCAAAACGTAACCTTCAGGACCCACAGAGATCCAGCTGACAATAAAGACAGGCAGCAGTGGGGGTTGGCTCAACACCGATCTGAAGCAAGAAGGTACACTCTTATGAACTTCCAGGCTTGAAAGCATGCTTTTTTCACCAGGCAGTTGAGCAAGCTGGAAGAGTACACGCTGCCCCATATGCCCCTGGGCTTGACAGAGAGATGGATGAGCACAGGAACAGCGAAGGTAAAAGTTCTCCAGCCTTGACCAGTGACGTGAATGTGCATTTGTTGGGTGAATGTATCACAATTATCATGGGAAAAGAGACAGGAGATTTCAGTGCAGAAATTAGATGATTGTCACGCCAAGGGTAGTGGATAGATTCCATAACAAAGATGACAACAGGGGAGGATGGTGGAAGTTAATGAGAAGAACTTCTTTTGGGCACCCCACTTCATTTCATTGCTGGAATTGGGAGGAGTGGAATTGGAGTGGGGGCTAAAAACCACATGGAACTCAACCAAGGGCAAGTTTGGGGGTGTTCAAATATTCTCCTCAGTCCTAAAATTATTTTTTTGCAGCATGTTTCAAGATTAGAAAAAAATGATAAAATGGGATTACTTCAAAGCCTCAGCAAACCTCATCCAACACTGCTTTCCATTTACGATTCCTGAGCTCGCCACAAAACACTCCTAGAGATGCCTTGCTTATAACAGCTCTTGTGATGGGCAAAACTGAACATACATACTAGGGATAAATATGGATATTTTAAATCCAAGTACTTCACTCAGTAACACGATGCAGAAGTGAAATTAAAACCAAAACCAAACCCCCCAAAAACCTAACAACTTTGGTTTAAGTCTTCCAAGCACTCCGAGATTTTCACGTTTACAGACTTCTGCCATTTTTTTTAGGAACAGTAAATTAATGGGAACATGCCTCTGTTACTCCGTAATTTTATGTCCATTTCCATGTATTTTTTGTATTGTTAGCTTGCTTCCTGCTTTGTGGTTTATTTAGGCAAGTTGCCTTTTTATTGTTGTTGTTACCTTTTGTGAGCATGCCAGAGGCCTTAGGGTGCCAATAAATTAGAATATTAGTGCTCCTTTTTACTGCCATATTATACCCATTTCCCTCTGCTTGCTGGTGACCTAATCTTGAACCTCTGCCTAATCTGCTGAGCTGAATTTTCTGCTCAGCATCCTTGTTTGCAGTCACCGTGCTTGCCAGAAAAACCTGCAGCAAACAAAGTAAACCAAATGTAGAAAGCTGCAAACAGAAACCTGTCCTTAGACAAAGTTCAAAATCACAGGCAGTGCTAGAACTACATTCCCATTCAACAGGTGGCTGCTGCACATCACTGGGTGCTGCATCTCCACCAGGCACATCTGCTGCAGCTGCCTGCATAGGACAGGGCCTGCCATCTTTTAGGAGACTAGGAATGTGCTTGGCAACAGTAAGGTATTTATGCAGAATCTTTTCACAATGGAGGTTTCAGATGGAAACATGCTACTAGAACAGATTGGCTATTCCATCGATATGAACTGAAAACGAGATAGCAATGGGTGCTTGCAGCCCAGAAAGCCAACCGTATGCTGGGCTGCATCAAAAGGAGCATGGCCAGCAGGTTGAAGGAGGTGATTCTGCCCCTCTCCTCTGCTCTTGTGAGATCCCACCTGGAGTACTGTGTACAGTTCTGGCGTCCCCAACATAAGAGGGACACGGACCTGCTCAAGTGAGTCCAGAGGAGGACCACAAAGATGCTCTGAGGGCTGGAGCACCTCTCCTGTGAAGACAGGCTGAGAGCTTGCTCAGCCTGAAGAAGAAAAGACTCCACGGGGAACTTACAGCAGCCTTCCAGTACATAAAGGGGGCCTATAGGGAGGCTAGAGAGGGACTTTTTAGAAGGGCATGTAGCCACAGGACAAAGCGTAACAGTTTCATATTGAAAGAGGGTAGATGTAGGTTAGGCATTAGGAAGAAATTCTTCTCTGTAGGGGTGGTGAGACACTGGAACAGGCTGTCCCGAGAATCTGCGGCTGCCCCATCCCTGGCAGTGTTGAAGGCCAGGCTGGATGGGGCTTTCAGCAGCCTGGTTTAGTGGAAGATATCCCTGTGCATTAGCAGGGGGTTGGAACTAGATGATCTTTAATGTTCACTCCAAAGCATTCTACGATTCTACCTGCCACTGGAGGATATTTCCCTGTTTCATCAAGCCCAGCTATTAGAACAGTCTGGGTGACGCAAACGTGGGGCTCTAGGATCTCTGTCTGCAGTGCTAGATATGCTGCACGTGTGCTGAGCCTGAAGATGCTTTTCTGGGCTACTCGCTAGCCCACACCCAGTTTTGCCTCCCTAATGCTGAAGAGCACTCTACAGAAATTCAAATGAAGGTACTCAGGTGAGAGTGACAAAATCACACCTGTAAACTTTAATCAGTAATGAACCAGACTGAGGGTAATTCCAGAAGATTCTCTCCCAACAGTAACCCCACTGTGACTCTGTTTTCTCACTCCTGAGCTGGCTGGTATTGTGAGTGCTACACATCCATGGCTGGCAGGTGTTTCAAGTCATTTCACAACTACACTTCCAAAGGGTTAATACTCTCTCTGTATTTGTAGTTCTACCATGGGCTCACTTTCCTGAAGGGCAGAAGTTCAGACATGGGCAGTTTTGGGAAGGAAGGTATTGTCATACTCCTGCCAGGATTTGCAAAACAAAACACCAAAAGGAAAATTTAGATCTTCAGATCTTGAGCCAATCATAAATCAGTAATTTTACTGAGTTATTTTATCCTACGAGAACTAGAAAGTGTTTAAGGACTGAGTCATACACTTATTTTAGGCAAGAAAGCAGCGTGCCTAACCTTCTGCATAACAGGCCAGAGAATGATAGACCATACAGTACATCCTTACAGTAATTTTTGGATGAATGTAAATGCATGTTCTCCAGCTGTTCAGTCATCAAGTGAAAAGAAGAATTAATCACAACCCATTTAATATTCTACTCTAAATTGTTCAAGTGAGTCATTACCTTCACATAAAATATGTGGTACATCACAGTTTGCGTAGAATCACCTTCCAGCCATGACAGTTATCAAGGGGCTCCTGAATCGGACACTAGCATTCCGAAAATGAAGACAGTTCATAAGGAACATGTTGGACCTGCTGCTCCTTGAGAAACTACTTGAGCTCATTTCTCTCACTGCAGGATGAGTTTCTGGAACTCACATGAGGTTTTTTCTGATTTTTCCCTGCTTCTTTAAAACCCCTTTTAAAGAGTGCATTCTAACATAAGCACAGCATTCTTGGGACAATTTAAGTAACGGTGTGCATACTATTATCTTCCTGATCACAGTAATAAATTTTCTCTTCGTTTGCTCAATGCTTAGAGAATTGCTTTGGGAGCTTGCGTTCAGCCGCTTTACCAGTAGTACCAGGTGTACCCCTCCACTGCAGGGAGGTTGGAACTAGATGATCTTTAAGGTCCCTTCCAACCCAAACCATTCTGTCATTCTAGGGTTCCTTCTCAGGCATGGTTTACAAGAGTTACTTTCCCATTCTGTGTGTAAAACAGGCACTCTTGCTTACACAGTGTGTGATCAGGATAGCTGGCGGAAGTAAAATGCATGCTGTTAGCCAGCGTACCAAGCAGTCCAGACTGCTCTGCCTATCCTTGTGGTTTACTGTTCCCCCATCTTTCTGTCACCTGCAATCCTCATCAGTTGTGTATTTATTTTTACCCAGGTGACTAATAACAAACAGTGAATAGCCGTGGGTTGAGAGACACTTAAATAACAACATGAAAAGTGTCATCTCTAGGTGCACTTATAAATGTGGTATGTGATTGCTGGATCACTTGAAGCACTGCATGAATGTTTCATGCAGCTTATTTTATCACACTGATCTATACTTACTTTATCTTTGGTTGTACTTACTTTACTGGAGTTGATCCAGAGCGGGACATATACAGTAAAATAAGGAAAAGAAACGTCACAAACGCAGCAAGCCCAACCCAAAAGGCTATGACAATAGAATCTGTGGACACAACATAGTAATTCTGTCACTGGTATCATAGCAAATATAAAACACAGCAATATCATTTATGACCTCTAAGAAAGATGTGTCATTTAATTAATTCCATTTCATGAAACCTTTTAGAGAGAGGAATCCGAGTGCCAAGTTGATAGAAGTCTTGAGAGTCTCCTAGCAGCTTACCGTAACAGCGCATGGCCAGAGCTGGGGGAGAGGTTGGTAAGTGTGATGGTGACTAGCAGAGTGAACATATTTAAATGGTAATACTGAGCATCTGGCATGGTTTTCACAGTTTCACCTCTTTGCAAGTGATATGTACAGTTCCTTTTACAAAATCACAGTGCAGTAAGCAGTGTGGCACTCAAGACTGGGCCATCACTGCTCAGTGCATAGCCAAATCCTGCTCTTAGGTGAAAAAGTATAACAACCTATGATCTTTAAGATGATGCTTTTTCGGAGGGAATTCTAACCTTGAAAACCAAGAGAAATACCAAGGAAAGCTTTTTGAAAAGTGCCCATGACCCTCATGGCACATCAGTCCAGTAGAAGAAAATAAGCCTTCCCCTGTTCAACCGCAATACTTCTGTAATGGTCATACGATAGTTTAAAACGCAGTCTGCTTTATCAGGACTAAGTGGTTTATTTAAGGAACAAGTAAGTGGATTCCTAGCATCTAAGTATGGGTTCACCATACTTTAACTGTAGTTTAACCCAGCCTAAGACCCTGCCACTGCTATTATCCCTAATTCAGATTAAGAGTTTTGTTATTTTTATTAGTAAAAGCAAAAAAGGACTAACTGATGACTGATCTGGGTGACCAGTGCTAATGGGAGTATGAAATGGTGGAGGAAGAAAAGGGAGTTACTCTTTCATGAACAAAGGCTAGGGTGCTGTGCAAATTACTGCCTCAGTTACAGGCTTGCTGTTGGATGGGATGAATTCATTCCTGCCCCAGTAACACATTTGGTCACTGTTTCAACAATTCTTCCTGGGATCCGTGTGGTGGTGGCAAATGTCCAAGTTAAAGCCTTGAAAAGGCGGGGTGTTCTGCAGGGCACAAGTCAAGAAATGCCCTGAATTCATAACCAGCTACTCACTTAGACTGAGAAGAAGGGTCATTGACTCCAGAGACAAATATTGACCAAGATAAAATAAATCTTCTATCTGAAAGGACAGAAAACACTGTGTTCTTTGAATCAGATCCAATATGTTTGATTAGGTGTTTCTTTGTGAAGAAGTTCAGAACGTGTTGTCATCAGAGCCACAAATAGATTAGGAGGAATTATCCCAGCTCTGTTTAAACCTAAAACTAGAGCTGACAAAGCTGGAATCTTATTATAAAGTGAGTTTTGGCTGGGCTACTGAGAAATGAGAATGTGGAGGATTAGCTTATTTTATTCTTCCTCTGTTAAAAGTTTTACTGAGCTTTAATTCAGAGGATGGTAAATTAGTAGGTGAAAGAGCAAATATAGTGGAAGGTGTCGCTGCCTGTGGAAGGGGTTTGGAACTAGATGATCTTTAAGTTTCCTTCCAACCAAAACCATTCTGTGATTCTATTGATTTTATATATTCTGACCTGCTCTTTCCAAACATATTATGGGAAAAAGTGACGAGATGTTACTGGCCCACCCAAACTGCTCAAGGCAAAACTAGAGGAAAAGATCGTGGTCTGTGGGCATTTTGAAAAGCTCCAAGTTTTGAACTGTTCAAAGTCATCAGAACCGAAAAGAATACTTTGAATTTACAGAATCCCCTATCAGAGCTATACTGGTTGCATCTTTTAAAAGAAGCTTTAATATAATTCATGGCATTCACTAAAGCTAAACAAATTTGTTCCGGGTCTCAGGGACAGTTTGAACTCTTGAGGGATAAACAGAAACTTCCTGTTTTCAAAGTCATGCAATTTGATTTTTTTAGAACTGGAATAACCTATTTTAACAATCTATAAAAAGCTTTTCTATTGCTAAATTTTACAGTCACCTTTTGTGTGTGTGCATATGTTTTTAAATAGCCTATCAGTTCATGGGCCAATTAAGCATTTTATTATTTTTATACAAAATGGAGAGAGCAGCATAACACTATTAATAGAAAGCAAGACCACGACTTTATAGCTGGATTTAGATTAATTTTCATGAGATACACACAGTCTCACAATGCTTCAGGGACAGGCCATGTAATGGAGCAAAGAAAGTGCAGAGCTTCCGGTCTCTGTTTTCACATTAAATGAAAGAACCAAAACAGGTGAAATTGAATTAGGGAACTATAATCCCACCCCAGAGGTCATGACAACAGTATAATTCATTTGGGCTGATTCAGCAATGCACCGAAACAAACGCCCAGGTCCCACTGCAGTCAGTCAGCAGAGGCCCTCTGGAACACGGATACAGCGGTTATTGTGATCCTGGAGGTAACCTACGTTTTGACAAACTTGGAATGTTTTTGTCTATCTGAGGCAAAATCATCACATTTCATCTTCAGCTCAAAGGGCAAAGACTTGCTGAACTACATGCTTCCAAGCACAAGAAGACATTAATCCTAACAGTGGCTTTTGAAGGTACAAGAATGTAAATACTACTACAAAGGCAGGAAAACCTACAAAGTATAGTCATTGCTTGGATAGTGCTTTTACTCAGAACAAGGAAAGAACTATCCAGCTATGGAATTGTTTCCCTTGGTGTTTTCTTTATAACTTGTAACTCACTGTTCTCCCACTGGTGTTTAGAGAAGCAAGAATAAAAGCACCAAGATGATGCTGTCTCATTCCTCTTAGACTGCTGACATGATAAATGTTTATGGGAAGAAAAAGAAATAAAAAGCTTCACTTCCCTAGCTATCAGAAAAAAAAAAAAACCACCAACATTTTTAGTTTGGTTTAGTAAGTGGTATAGACAATGTGGGCTCTTTAAAAGACACAAATAATGGAGCAACACTCCTTTTTGACAAACTGCCTAGAAATAAACAGATTCCTCTGGGAATTAAAATTGCCTTAATATTAACTGGCTGAGGGGGAAAAAAGTACATCCCAACCCTGCGCTTGCACCTTTCTCTTTCTTCTTTGTCTGGAAGCTGAGCACAGAAATCTCTCTTCCCTGCAGCTCTGTTTCCCAAAGCTGAGTTCAAAAGTGATTTTCTTTGGTTTCCAGTAGGGCATGATCTCACCCTCAGCCTTTTTGTCAGTAAAGGTCTTCACTCACAATGTTCTTTCTCTATTACCTCCTCACTAGCTGTAGGAATTTGCAGATATTTTCTATCTTTGAGGTCTCCACTCCTTTCTAACGACATCAAGTTTCAGTCAGTTTAGGAGCAGATGAGACGCATAAACACAAAGTATGATTGCATAAAACATCTCCTTAGGATATAACAGGACCTAAAAGGTGGCAGACTTCTTTACTTCTTTAGGGAAAGAGAACAAATTAGGAAAAAAAAAAATCTATAAGAGATAGGTTTACTCTGCTTTTATAATTGAAATAAGGCTTATGAGATCGCTCATAAGCACTCACACAGTGAGTTGCAATTTCCGTCATGAAATTATCAACAAGTTTAAATTTAATAGGGGGTGAGTATCTTCTCTCAGAAACACAGCTACTATGAATGTGAAGAGACAGGCAGAAGGGTAAAAAGAAATATCCTATAAATTGCCATAGAGGGAAATGCTGTAACACAACTTCACCTCGTTATCCATCAGGAAACCCAAATGTTAGAAAGATGTTATTAATGAGAAAAAGGTAAGATTCCTCATTTTTGTTGGTTTGGTTTGGTTTTGCTAAGCCAGTCACACACTGGGGACTTACAGCTAGCTTCACTCAGTACTTTTGGATTTCCCTGCTGGAATTCAGGGGTAATAATCTACCCTAACATTAAAATTAAGCTAATAAGAGAAACTGCTCATAACCTGCCTGATCCCAGCAGCACCAAATGTTGCTTTTATATTAAGATTTTATATATAGAAGGATATATTAAGATTTTATATTAAGATTTTATATATGGAAGGATGTGGATATTTACACCACCTTCTTTAAGGCATGGTGCTTTTAAGTTTGGAAGCAATAAAGCTTAGGCTTATCTCAGTGGACAGAAAAGCTTTTCTAGAAGCAGAACAGAGTAAGAGTTTCTGCTCCCTTTTCTTATTCTTGCTCTCAAAAGGCAAAGGACACAGAGCTCTGAGCACCATCCAGTTGAATCTTTACTATTAGAAGACAGTTACGTATACTGCTAATCAGAGATGCATGAAAATATTTTCAAACACTATTATGGTTTTTTTTCCAGATCTGACCACTATAATAACCGTGGGGAAAGCAATTTTAGTGTCTGAAACCATATGCAAACAGTCATAGCTGTCTTCAGTAAACTAAACAGCAACCAGTAAAGTTTTGTCACTCAAATGAGGATACAACTAGAGGTAGAGACATGGCAGAAACTGAGGGAGAATGCTGCCTATAGCCTAAGTGACTCAAACATGCCCACCCGCTCTCCCCCAATCTTTGTCAATCCATCCAACTATACTCGGTTAAGCTAATCCTGCACGATTTAGGCTGTCACTTTATCTTATCAAAACATAACAAATGCAGTTACATTAGGAGAAAAAAAAAAAATCAGTTGCCACTTTAAATAATCATAAAAGACACAACTATCTCATTGTGCAAAAACAAGGGTGAAACAAATTAACTGTTGCAGGGTGGATTTGGTTAATGCTATTTCATAATATATATACTTTGAAAACTAACTTCTAAACCCAGCAGAATCAGCTTCCATGGCAATAAAGTATTTTGACAAATATGTATATTACTTTATCTTACAGTTCAGTATCACTAAATCACAAGAGGAAAGGTAACAGAATGTATTTTCAGCTTGTTATTCCTGGCTCATGGAAACATATACTTCTTCTTTTACTAAGGTTTTGAACACTTATCAATCGTAATGTAAGCTTCACGTCCCAAGATGAAAACTCTTCTGGAAAACTGCTCATTTAGTCAACTTTTCTGACAGCAGCATAGAGGTAACCAGAACCCGGACCTACAGGTTTCCACTTAGCAAACGGCTCAAACAAATCTGTCCTAAGTAAGAGTATCAGCAGTCCCATAGTTTTAAATACTGTAAGATAAAGCAAAGAGTTTCAGTATTAGTAATAACTACTACTAGAGCATAGTCAGTTTGGAAGGCAGGCACTCATCCATATATAACCCAGCATGGTCTCTATTGCAAGAAAAACAAAAATTAAAGTCAGTGAGACAAGCAATGCAACATTTTTCCTGTCTACATCAGCACCTACTACTCCACAGTACTTACATTTATTAACCTTCAACTTGCTTCCATCTACTGGAATTGGATCTATATAATCCCAATAATATTCATATGACCAGAAATACTCAGAGGAGTTTGTTCTGTTAGCCATTTCAGTAGTGCATTTTAAGCCAGCTCAGAACTCCAACCACTTTTTTTCATTGTACTTCAGCGCCCTCAGAAACAGATTGCATAACTGATGCCTATGTAAATCACCCTGGGGTCCCGCAGCTCAAGGACTGCCTTGGTACTAAAAACCATCTAGCAGCAATGAATATTGATATCTGACAGGTACGTCACAGCGGTGATCCTCGCTTCCCGGGGGGCAATCACGTTGTCCTCTACATACTTTAACCCGAGATGGCTGTCAAGTAACTGAAGAACGGGGTGGACAGGCGCCAGCTGGGTCACATCCCCTCCCCTCTCGGAAACTTGCGGCCACGCAGCGCTCTCTGTAGCTGCTGCACTCAGCCGGGCTGAAGGACATTCCCGAACCTCTCTTGATGGAAAGAGGTAGGTAAAACCTGATGAAATGCTTCAAAAATGAATGATGTATTGGAACAACAGTGTAGTTTGGTTTGCGACTTCTTCATTCCCTCCACCCCGCAGGCCACGAATGGAAAGGCAGACTCCGGAACACCACTAAGGCAGACCAGCGGAAGGTGTCCGCGCCTCGGCAAACACGCTTCCCCCAGGCCCACAGAACCGCTTGTGCTAAACGCAAAAGAGCCCCTCCGCCCACTGCTGGCTATACCACCAAAGCCTCGTGGGGGCTGTTCATGGGGGCCGGCTCTGGAAGGGAAGGCAGCCCTCCGGGGCCGCCTCCAGGGCACGGTGTGCGGCGAGACACCGCTCCGAACCGGTAGCAAGGCGTGCAACAACCGCGCGGAAGGCGCCAGGCAGCTTAAAGGCAGCCTGCAAAGCGGCCACGGGCATCCTTCCCATGCCCCCAGCCGCTGCAGCGCCGGGGCCCGCCCGCTGTGCTCCCAGCCGGGGAACACCCTCGACCCACAGCTCCCGCGCCGCCGCCCCGCCACAGCGCCTGCGGGCCGCGGCCACGAGGTGGCGCAGCCACAAGGGGCTTGGCCGCGGGGTCATCTCCCGCCCGGCGCCATTGCGGGGAGGCGTCACTGCCGCTTCCGGCGCGGGCTGTTTGAAGGCCATGGCGGGCAGGCGCTACTTGGTGCCGGGCGTTATGGTGGATCTGGACTCCTCCCTGTCGCTGCTGGAGGTGAGCGACGACTGGGTACCGCCCCGCTACCATCCTTATCCTTCTCCTTCGCCGCCGGCCGAGCTGAAGTGGCAAGGGGGGGGCCAGAGTGAAACATATCTGAAGCCCATGGTGTTCCTGTGCGCCGGGTGCAGGCGGCCGGTTGGGGACACGCTGAGCTGGGTGACCAACGACGAGGAGGAGGGCTGCATCCTGCTGAGCAGTGAGTGCCGCCCCCCGCCGCCCTTTGCCCTGCTCCCCTGCTCCCCTGCCGTGGGCACCTCTACCCTCTCTCCCTCTGTGCAGGTGCGGCCGACAGCGTCTCGGTGGACGCGGAGCGGCAGCTCTCCATGCGGCCCGGAGAGTGCGGATGGTGAGGCCCGGGCTGCTGCCCCGGGGGTGTGTGTGGGTCTTCTCCTCCTGGGCTCGGCCTTCCCTCTCCTGAGGAAGCCCGGAGGTCCCGGGGAGGCGGTGAGCAGCAGCCCATTAAGCGGTGCTGCTGGTGGGCAGGGGTGGCCGTGTGCCCCCGGGCAGGGCCAGGAGCTGGGCCTGGAGCACTAGCTTGTGGTGCTGAAGAGCATGATAAAAATTTATCTCTTTCTTCTTTTCTTTTTTTTTTTTTTTTTTTGAATAAGGGTGGGGAAAGGTGTTCCTGTTTCATTTCTTCTGATTAAATGTTGTGTATCTTTCTTACAGCATGGTAGAAGTGCTGTTCTGCTCTGGATGCTCAATGATACTTGGCAGCATTTACAGATGCACCCCGAAGCATCTTGACTACAAGAGGGATTTGTTCTGTTTCAGTGTTGACTCACTTGAGAGGTAAAGGCAGAATTTTATTGATAAGCCTGACAGCTAAATTTTGCTCACCAGATACCATGTTGGGGGATGCTGCTCTTAACGTTAGTGGCATGCCTAGAGGTAACTGTTTCTGCTGCTTTGTTCCAAAGTGATTTTCTATATTGCTGCTGTTAGTGTTGTGGTACTGAAGTGTTAGAAACATCATCTGTGTAATGTTAGACAAGTCCTAGAAAAAATAAACGAAATACCAGGGCTGCCTTTCATATAAGAGCGAGCATACAACCCAGGAAAACAGCACTAGGTACACAGCATGGGAGGGTGCCTC
>JANRGW010032846.1:0-16996 GCA_024733675.1 Psilopsiagon aymara | reverse complement strand
GTGCCGCTGCCGCCCGGCGGCGTCGGGCAGCTCACCCCCGACTACCTGGCCCTGAGCAGCGGCGGAGCGGCGGCGAGCTGCGACCTGTGCGTGGACGGTGCGGCCGTGAGGCGGTGCCTGACGTGCGGGGCTGACCTCTGCCACTTCTGCTGCCAGGCACACAGGTGAGCGGGCGCGGAGGTGCGCTGCGGAGGGGGCCCAACAACCCCCGTGTTGCGCGGTTCGTTCAGGCCCCAGCGGGGCTTCATCCTTCCCGGAGGAAGCTCTGGGTTCAGATGGGGAGAGGCATGCTGCTAAGCAGTGGGTTGCTCAGCCATGAAGTCCACTTAGAAGTGAAGGGAGGTAGCTGGAAGTCCTGACGCTAGCTTGTCTACTGTGGTTGCTACCTCCTGATGATAGACCCATGTGCTTGCCCGTTAACTGGTGTGTCCGTGTGTCTTGTGTGCAGCTTCAAGGCAGGTGCCAGCAGGATGGTGCCAGACTCTTCTTGGTGGTGCCCAGCGACAGGACGAGGAGCAATGGCCATAAACTCAAACACAACAAGTTTCATCTCAATATGAGAAAGAACTTATTTAAGCTGAGGGTGGCTGAGCACTGGCACAGGCTGCCCAGGGGGGGTTGAGAAGTCTCTGGAGACATTCAAACCCCACCATGGACACGTTCCTGCATGAGCTGCTCTGGGTGGCCCTGCCTTGGAAGGGGGCTGGACCTGCCGAAGGTTCCTTCCAGCCCTGATGATGCTGAGTCCATGGCTCAGCAGGTCTGTGGGGCTGGGAGCTGTAGCAGTGTGCCTGATGGTGCAGGGTTTAGTTCCCTTGGAATGTGGGGAAACTGAAGAAGCGGCAGCTGTAGAGGGAGACCCATCAGTAAGGTGGGAAGCAGAGGTAGGAGTTGAAGAGGAGGCGGCACAGCAGAGGAGAGGCAGCACTAAGGCAGAAAAGTGTTAGCAAGGCCTTGTGAAGCAAGGAGGTCACAGGCAGGGTCAGACAAAGCACTCTGCAGCACTAGCCAGGGAAGCCTCAGCCTGGGTTAATCATCTCAGCTCATTCCCTCCACATTTGCTGCTCCTTGCCCCTTGATTAGCAAATCCTTTCCCCAGAAAGAACCGGGACATAATCCTCCCTGCCCTGCCTGCAGACATGGTGCCTCGGTGAAGCGGCTGAGATTCTTAGCTACCTTTCCACCCCAGGGTGTAATTTTCAGCATACCATTCAGATTAGATAGTGCTTCATACCCCAGCAAGTGCTGACAGTGATAAACTGAGACCCTGAATAGCAGCAGGCTGCTGCATGGACAGAAATAACTGCAGGAGGTGTAAAGCAGTAGAATTGTCTCCAGGATCGGCATCCTACATTATTTACTGCTACCATCTGCAGACTTACACCTGGTTCAGTTGATGGTAGAGCAGAACGGGGGCCAAGAAAAAGCATTTTGAAATGATTCCTTGGTATGTCGGGAAGATATTTGAGTGCCACTGTTGTGCTCCTTGGAAATAAGTGAGAGGGGACTTAGACTGGAGTCAGGGAAGTGGGAATGTGAAGGATGTTATGCAGATATTGCTGGAAGGCTTTGAAAAAGTGCTGGGCCTGAAGGAGGTGAGTGGGAAGTGAAAGGAGTAGCAAAAGGGCTGTGTGCTGCCCTGTGATGGAGATGCTTTGTGTTACCAGAGTAACTATAGAGCTTGGTCCTCAGAGCACTTCTTTGCTTATGGCTTGGAGCTCCAAAAGTCGCTAGTGCAGGAAACAAGGAGGGAGAGAAGGTGTTTACAGCCTTCTCAATTAGTTCCCCAAGTCCAAAATAGCATAAAGTGGAAACATTCTAATGGTGCCCTGTGGCAAGGTAGATGTCTGGGTCATAACAGGTTCTTTGTGTCCCATTGTTTGCCTCCTCTGTGCAGGAACTAACCTGGCAGCCAGAGGGAAATGGAGTTTGGCTTTGGGTGTGTTCAGTGTTTTACCACAGACTGTGTTCTGGCAGTGGCCTAAAATGGATTTTCCCCTGAGAGATGATTTTCCCTGAGCTCAGTTGCCTCAGCACATTCAAAGCTGGTGAAAATCACTGGCCTGAAGGCTGCAGAGCCTGGCACCTCCTGTCCCTCTGCAGAAGTGACCGTCAGTGACCACTTCTGTGTTGAGACGCCTCCTGCCAGCTCGCACGTTGCAGGGCTCAGCACCCTCCTGCTGGCACAGCGGGCTCTGGGGGTAATTCCAACTATCCCACTTCTGTCAGGCTTCATGAAGCGGGCGCTGGTAGAGCAGCCTGACATCCCATTCCCAGCTCTGTGTGAGGCCATGGTGGGGCACGCAGCTCTCGTGTCTGAAACCAGTGCTGACAGCATGCAGGGAGCCCGAGAGGAGCCTCTGATGAGCTGCTTGCAGATGCTGTCCTGGTTTGTGTCCTTGGGAGACAAGAAGTCTCTTCATGCAGAGTGGATTTCAGTGAAGACAGGAGGGAGCAGCTCACACTGATGTTTGCGTTCCATATCCAACATGCATAAAGATAGGTGTGGTTGCTCTCTTCTAGGAGACAGAAGAAGACAGCCTCTCACACTGTGACGGAGCTGGAGAACAGCAAAGATTGCAGCCAGGCTGGGAAGCCTCTCCTCTGCCCTTCCCATCCCACAGAGGAGCTGAGGCTGTTCTGCCAGCAGTGCGACCAGCCAGTGTGCCAGCACTGCGTTGCGGGCAGACACCGACAGCATCCCTGTGACTTCACTGGCAATGTCATCCACAGGCACGGGGATGCCCTACGGGAGCTGCTGAAGAGCACCCAGCAGCACATGGGCACTCTGGAGAGCGCGCTGTGCCAGATTGATGCCATGGGCAGTGCTGTCCACAGTCGCGCAGAAGCTGTGGCCACGGAGATCTGTCTGTTTGCCAGTGGCTATGTGAAAGCCATTGAAGAGCACCGGGACCGGCTGCTGAAGCAGCTGGAGGACATGAAGGTGCAGAAGGTAAACCTGCTGCACTTGCAGAAGGCGCAGCTGCAGCAGCTGCTGCTGGACATGAGGACAGGCGTAGGGTTCACAGAGCACTTGCTGGCGAGTGGCTCGGACCTGGAGATCCTCATCACCAAAGGAGTGGTGGCAAGCCGGCTGGCAAAGCTGAACAGCGTTGCTTACAACACCCAGCCCACCATGGATGATGGGATCCAGTTCTCTCCCTGGCAGAAGGCCGGACAGTGTTGCGGCTATGAAGTTTTTGGGGCCATTCTCAGTAAAGCAGTTGATCCAAGCAGATGTACCCTGCACGGGGAAGGTAATGGGGAGCTGTTCGACAGCCGAATGGGAATACACCATTCCCTGAAGTCATCTCTCCCTTCTCTGTACCTGCATATTGTGCAGCTTAGGCACTGTGGGCTCCCTGCTGTCTGGATGTTGCCTAGGGGCAGAGGTAGAGCTCTACCAGAGGTTGCTTTGCTTGCTGAGGGCCTATGGAAGCTGTGTGGGGCAGGGAGGCAGAGCCCTGTGACCATCCGGATGTACAGAGCATATTGGAGCTTCCCTCTGCAATATCATTGGCCTCAGAATGGGGCTGAGGTGTGTGGAGAGCAACCCTTAGGGCAAATACCACTGCTTACTTAGGATGGGAATGGTGCCTGCAGTGTCAGTTCCTGTGTCCTGTTCTGCAGCGTGAGCCCCTGCAGATCCCCCATATGTCTGGGCAAGTGGTTTCATTTCCCTCACTGCTTCTGCTGGAATTGCCATGGGAATAATTGGCATTGATGGTTTCATGGGTATTTGCTTATCAAGGGCCTGGGGCAGTGCCAGCAAACAGATAACGTTCAGACCAGCCCACAGAGCACAGCCATCAGTGGCTGAGCAGATGAGGCAGACCCAGGGCTTGTTTGTTCCCTTCCATACCAAACTGTAGGTTCTGAGGCCTCGGGGGCTCCACGCTGCACAGTGGGGCTGTTCCTTCTCCCTCCTGGTTGCATTGTGCTCCTTAAGGCCTTCCATGAAGATGCCAGCTGGGCTCGGAGCGGGCAGGAAGACCACCCAGGTCCATACAGACCTGGGCTAAACCTGCCTGACATCCCTGCGCCTATGGCTGTCCACTCTTCTGATCCCCACTCCTATATTTACTTTTCCCTCTGAGTGGAAGGAGCTGTGCACCCCATCAGCGAGGTCCTGACTGTGCTCTGATGGGACCACAGTGCTGCCAAATAGGTGGGAGGTGGCAGTCGTGGATGGAATGAATCCTTTCTGGTCCTGTTCTTCTGCCTTGCAGATCTCCATAATGCCCATCAGAACCAGCTGACTGGCTTTACCCTGCTCTGCAATGACACCATGGGGGAGCGGATGGGGCGAGGAGGAGAGGCTGTGCGGGTCACCATCACCCACAGGGACAAGAGGGACTGGTGGGTATTTCACCTGAGAGCTCCCTGGCCACTGGCTTTGCCTTTCTGCCTCCCCTATCCTGGCTCCCTCTGTGCTTGGGTGGGTGGGAGAACATGCTTCAGCATGTGGGTCTGAATCTGTTGGAAAGGACACCACTCTTCTTCCCACTGGTGTAGCAGTGTCTCTTGCTGGTTGTATTTTACTGTGTGGAGCTTGACGGTGTTGGCTTAGATTTGTATTGAGTGTTTGAGTGATTTGAGACATAAAGAATTCATCTCTCAGCGGGTGTTGGACGTTGTCAGAATGAGCCGTTGCTCCTTCTCGCCCTTAGCAGCAGACATCCAGGGCTCCTGCTTTTGTTAGCATGTAATGAACATAAAACATCACAACCCCAGAATGACTGTCCCAAGTCAGACAGTCCACCAAGGCCGGGAGCCTCTGGCAAGTGATGGAAGTGCCTAGTCCATGTTCTGGAGAAAGAATCAGTGTTGGGACTCTATTGAGCTTTCTCCTGTTGTTGCAAGTGTTGGGCACATCAACATGTTTGGAGGTTTTCTAGCAAAGGCAGGGAACACTGCCCTTGAGCTCTTCAGTGTTTCCACAGGGAAAATTGCCAACTAGGACAATGATTTGTGACTGCTTCCTTGCTGCACTTGGTACTGTAAAGCAAACAGGAGCAGATACAGAGCCACCAACAGCAGAACCATCATGGACTCGCTCCAGCAGCTCCATGGCCTTCTGGTTTTGGGGCTCCAAAGCTGAACGCAGGACTGCAGAGGAGGTCTCATGATAGCAGAGTAGAGGGGGAGAATCCTTCTCGACCTGCTGGGCACTCTCCTTTTGATGCAGCCCAGGATTCGGTTGGCTTTCTGGGCTCAAACGCACACTGAAGCTGCTTATGCTCAGTTTCTTGTCAGCCAACACCTCAAGTCCTCTGCAGGGCTGCTCAATCCATTCTCCACCCATCCTGTAGCTGTGCCTGGGCTTGCCCCGACCCAGGGGCAGGACCTTGCGCTTGGCTTTGTTGAACTTGGTGAGGTTTGCACTGGCGCCTCTCAAGCCTGTCAAGGTCGCTCTGGATCCCATCCCTTCCCTCCAGCGTGTCGAGGTGCACATACAAGGTAAGGAGGTGTGTGCGCAAGGACTGTGCCTGGTGGGGTTGCTGTGGCAGCGTGAACTCGGTTCCTTGTTCTTGCGTGCACGCAGTTGCTCCGTTTATTGCTGGGAGCTGTCTGGGTTTGGGTGGAGGCATGGCAGTGACAGATGAGTGTGAAGTGTGACCACACAGTTCATGGCAGGATATGATGTAAGCCGCTGTATTGATGTGAAATGGTGAGGGGTGGGGAATACTGTCTGCTCATCTGCAGGATTCTAAACTGGCACGAGGCACCGAAGGCTAGTTAGTGGGGATTATGAAGAGCACCTTCCTCCATGCAGAGCTGCCTGGTAATTGCTTGTGGAAAGCTGTTTCCATCTCTGTGAAGCAGGCAGCCTGTCCCTGAGTAACTAGCTGCTGCTTTCTCCCTGGCACCCTGTCCACCAGAGTGTGAAACACTTCCTTGTGGAGCCCAGTGAGCTTCACTTTGGAGAGTTCACCCGCAGGGACCTAGAACTCCTCAGCGTCAATGTGGCTGGGACAGTGGTTGGAGCGATTCAAACCTGCCCTGTTCATGTCCTGTCTTCTTCACAGGATCTTCTGGAGGTAACTGTTCCCTGAGACTGTGAATTCACCCTGTTTCTGAGGGTTCTTATCTGACAGGATAATCTGACCTGCAAGTGTCTCTCATCTGCCCTTTTCAGTGCTCAGAGTTGCTGCCGATTCATACTGTGCAGCTAGCTTTGTGTGACTTCCTCTGCGTGGTTATTGCAGCTCCCAATAGCAGTAGTAGTGTTTATAAGCAACTCTGTGCGTGAGCATTGCCCATGCATCCTCTTAAGCTTGCTTGAGACTCACGAAGCTGAGGGTAAGGAGCTGACCACTCATCTAGGGCAAACAGTGGTTCGCATGGAGAGCAATTTTTTGCCAGTCACTGACCTCTTGGTTTTTTCTCTGTTCATAGTACAGTCAAGCCGACAGTGTGTGATAATGGTGATGGGACCTACCACGTTTCCTACAGCCCTGAGGAGCCAGGCGTGTACGCCGTCTGTGTCTGTGTGAAAGGGCAGCATGTACAGGTAGCGTTTGTTGGTTCTCTTGCACTGCTGCTTTACCTGCTTTTCTTCTTTAAGTATTTGCTTTCAGTCTTTCTAAGGATTGCCTGTACCAGACGCACCATCTGATAGCATCCGCTGCAGCAGCCTTTCTGCTTGCTTTTCCTCCACAGGGCTCTCCGTTCACTGTGATAGTGAAGGGCAAGTTCCGTGAGCACCAAGGTGTGTTTCACTGCTGCACGTTCTGCTCCAGCGGAGGGCAGAAGTCTGCTCGCTGTGCTTGTGGTGGGACCATGCCAGGTGGGTGCTCACCTTTCCCCCCACTGCTTTCATCAGGGTTCATTGCATTTGGTCCTCCACAGCGTAAGATACTGTAGCCCAGCTCTTGCCTTGCACACGCCTCTGGTCTGCGGTAACCTATATGTACATGTGTTCTGGTAGGATGCAACCGCAGCAGTGAGAAATTCAGCAGGACACAGTAAGGGTCTTTGTAGCACACCCCATAAACAGAGACTTGAGATAACTGTGCAGGAGATGGGCAGCACACCTCTGTCTTTCAGCCTGTCTCAGTGAGGCTGAGCAGCACTGTGTCTATACTGTTCCTGTGCTGGTATGTTGGAGAAGCCTCACTCCTTGTTTAGGATGAGAGTTCGTGTGTGTTTAATCCCAACCAGCTTCCCTGTCCTTAATCTGTGTGTTTTGCATGGTTTTAGTATGGAACTGACCTCTTCCTTTTACTGTGCTTAACCTGTGTCTAGCTCTGGCCATAGCTGTTGACAGCTGGCGTGGGGTTCTGCAGACCTCTGTCTTGCATTACTCAACAGACAAGGGGATAGAAATCTTAATCTTTCCCCAGCTATTGGAACAGGAGGTTCTCATCGTTTTTTCTCCTTTCTTTGTGGGGCCCTGGTAATTTTGGCCTTGAATGTGCCATGCTTTCATCAGTACATTCCTCCCCATCTTAGAGAAGTGCTGGGGCTAAAGCGTTGTCTGAAAGCCTCTCAAGTACTGGGATTTTCTGGCCCATTTTGGGCTGAGCTGATGGTGCCTCTTCTCTCGCAGGTGGATACCAGGGCTGTGGCCATGGACACAAAGGTCACCCTGGCTGCCCGCACTGGTCATGCTGTGGGCAGGTGAAGAAGAGCTCAGAGTGTTCGGGTGGGCCGCCCAGTGATGCCTTGCAGAGGAGTTTGCTTAGGACAGTGGCACTCTGAGCAGCCAGGTGAGCTCCTGCAGCCCGGGGCACTGCTGCTGCCTCTGCATGGGCGCAGGCCATGAGGATCCCCACCATCATTGCATAGCCTTGATGCTAGAGGACAACGTCGTGACGGGTGGGAGCTGGTAAAGGGGGATGAGGGAAAATAAAGTTGTGCCTTATACCGCACCCAGGGGTGTGTGTGCAGAATTGTTTTGTGTCTGAACAGGAGCAGACTGGGAATTGTACTACTTCGGAATTGTGCTGGGAACCCTACGCTTCCGAGGGGGTCAGGCTCCAAGGGGAAACAGCCTGAGCAGTTACCTCACAGGAGGGTCAAGGTACTTCTCATTCTGCAGGATTGACAGTCTCTGCTGTCCTTCTTGAAGAGGCCAAAGCTGCTTGTTGGGGCACATTCCAAAGGGTTTGTGTTTGTGCCTTGAGAAGGCTTGGCAGCCTGAATATGGCTTCTGCCTTCCTCTTAGATAGACGGCTGGATTCCAGCCTGGGATGTGTGCGTTATACCCATACAGCACAATCACACTCTTGAGAGCTGCTGTAGTGTTTGCAACTGTCATATTTTCTCCACAGAAGATGTAGTCTCATTACACCCTCCCTGCAAATTAGGAGCAAGGTGAGTTAGTAATATATCTGAAGGAAATCCAAGGAAAACCCATGGCACTGATGGGAGCAGGAATTAGAAAGTCATTCACCCAGTCTGTATGTTCTCCATGGAGATGGTGTGGGACATGACTCTGTTGGCGGTGATGCAGGAGCCTGGGAGAGCACCCAGCTCACCAAGGGAAGATTTGGGCACAGTCTGAGCATCAGCAGGAGCCATAGGCACAAGTTTGCAGGTGTTTGTCGTGAACTGGGGCACCTAGGCAAGAGCAGCAGTAGATGGAATGCATCAGAACTCCTGGAGTTGTGCAGTCTTGGCAAGGCTCTGTTAGGAGAGCTTGTCGTGTTTCCATAGGGGAGAGGGGGATATATCTCCTGGACTTGTGCATGCCCTGCCAGGCCTTAGTTGGGTAAAAGAGATTTGTGATGAGGGGGAAGAGGCACTGTCCAGGAAGGACAACTGATAAACCTGTTGCTCTCCAGGGTGAAGCCTGGATACCTTCCTCTATGGAATGCATCCGTGGCATTGAGACTGGGGATGCTACTGGCTGCGGTTAACCTTGCTAGTAGGTGTGTGTTGTTTGGGGCTCCTAATGCTGCCTGGGAAGCTGGGGACAAAGGTCCGATTGTTGGTCACTTGGGGAGAAGAATGCTGCTCCAGTGTCAACAGTAAGGACTCATTCTTGCTTTATGGCTGAAAATGGCTGGCTTGTAAATAGTAGAAACATGTGCTGTCTGCTTGCTCAGACCTAGAAGACTCATTTGTTGTTTGTTGCTGTTGCAAAGCCAGTTTCAGAACCTCTTCTGCCCAGCAAAGGAGGTACATATCCTCATGCAAATGCTATTTATAGCTTTCCATTAATCATCCAGATAGGACTGGCAAACAGGCAGTTTAACTCTCCAGGTTAGGCAATCTGAGTGTCCTGGGGTGCTGACTCTGACATTTCAAAGTGAAAGTTGAATTTGAGTTAACCTTTAATGGGACAAAGAAGAACTGATCTTGTCCTTGCTATGTCAGAGTCAGTGCTCAGTACAGAATGTGATGTAAAACGAAATGCCTCATTTTCTGTGTCTGTTTCTTGCCCCCCACAGGTGTGTTGTTCCTCCTTGGAGCTTCCATGCTGTCTTGCAGAGGGAACATGTACGAATAGCACTACCTTCTAGCACATTCTTTCTGTCTAAAACCATCTTAGTCAGCTCAGACAGAGGAATGTGTTTTCCCTCTGTGTGAGGCATCCCTTACACACCTTACTGCTGACGTTGTCCAAGAAGCTGTTTGTGAGAACCACACCAGCAAGCATAGAAACCCTCCGGGCAACTGCAGTCAGCTTGGGCTGAGCTCTGTGCTTGACATGAGAGGAGCAGTTTCAGACAGCATGGGCTGCTGATCCTGCCAGGGCCGGTCTCTTGGATTGACTTTTGTTAGACTGGAAGGCTCAGGCAATCCCAGGGGTATAAAGTACTGCCTGGCTACCACTGTTTGGGCTGCACACAAGGACAGCTTGCAGAGCCACATGCAGGTGTGACCTAGGCACTTTGTGGGGTGAGGTGTGAGTGTCTTCCCATTTTTTACAAGCAAGGCTTTGCCCTCAGTGTTCATTACTCAGGATGGTTTGCCAAATTCATGGATTCTACTAACCTGCTGGAGTCTCGCCGTTCCCAGGAATGGCTTCCAGTGCTTGGTTGATAACAGCCTTGGGCAAGCAGTGGGTTTGGAGGTGCAGTTAGTCTGCTGAGCTATGTGATGTTGTTTCTGCCCAGCTGGTCCTGGAGATAACAAAGGTGTTTTCAAGACAGACACGTAGGCAGTGCTGACAGAACTGCACTGGTAACTGCTGATGGTTTTCCCAGGAGAAAAGCTCCCTCTGATAAAGCTGCCTGTCTCCAAAGCTTGGGGAAATAAAATGGGGATGAACATGAGGAGGGGCTCTGGGAAGCAAAAAAGGAGGACTTGCTCCCTAGAAACAGAGTGTAGCTGGAGGGAAAAACTGTGGGAGACCTGGAAGGGGCCCTGCAGCCTGGAAAACTCCATGGAGGGTGCCTCTGGGGTTGGGTGTCATTCTAGGGTATCTCCCTTGTCAAAGGAGGCAAACACGCTGGTGACACACTGCGCTTGTAGCTCTGGGGATGCGTGCCTTGTGCCCAGAAGATTGCAGGAGCAGAGCAGAAGCTGGCTCAGCAGGGTTTCTCGACCTTCCCATGGCAGGATGATTCCCAATGAGTGCACCATTTGGAATGCCGTGCCAAGCTAGATCCCAGCAGTGCACTCTGCTGCCCACCAAACCATGAGGTGTGTCATTTTCTGTGTTAAATCAGTCACGTTTCTTTAATAGATGGTGTGGGAGGTCTCTCCTCTTGCCCCAGAGACTAACCAAACCTCTGCTTTTGACTGCCCTGGGGGGGGAGCGGAGATGCTCATTGCTTCCTCATTCCTCACTGCTTGGGCTCACCACTCCTTAGCTGAGTTCAGTTATTTAAGCAGGACAGCCTTGGAGACTGTATCATGTGAAGGAGAGGAGCTGTGCTGAACAGTATGGGGCCTTTGGGTGTCTAGTGTTTGGCTTGTCTTCATAGGTGTCATGGCTGCGGCATCCCAAGGCCAGGTCATTTTCTGGAGGTATGGTAATACCTGTATCTGCTTTGGGAGAGAGGAGGGAGGGAACTGCATTCCCCACACTCCTTGTCTGTCTCACCCTGCTATCAGGAGCTTTCAAGACAGCAGTTCGTCTCAGCTTGACTCTATAGTGCACTCACCCAAGATACCTAAACACCGGTATGGCTTCTTTTGTACAATCGATAAGGCCATGTAGCCATCAGAACCCCATGTGCAGGCCATCAACTGCAGCCAGGATGGAGATGTGTGGCCTAGAAACTCTGCATGGCTATATTCCACTACCTTGGGTTTGAATGCTGTGGTAGGTCAGGGTATTAATGGCTTGAGAAAAGCTCTGTGCTCCTGCTGTTATAGGTTGGGATATCAATGTGTGGGTCAGGAGTAAGAGCTGGGAAGACGTGCAGGCTGGTTTATGCCTCTCATTTGAATGGGCCTGCTTCCTTTGGATCTATTGACCAAGTCCTGGTGAACTACAGTCAGAAAAAGTATTGGGGGAAGGCCATAAAAATATCTATTTCGTATCCTTATCTCCTGACTCATTGAAAATAACCCCTACCAGATGGGTGAAGTGGTAAACTTGCTCCAGCCTCCAATGAACACAGACCAAGTTTGCATCTAACCTTGACTGCTTGAACAGAGACACCAACAAGCTGTTTCTGACCCCAAGTGGAGACTTTTCTGGCATGGATGGAGGCAGAGGCTCCAGCAAGGTGTGTGAGCACCTCTGCTTGCGCTCATTGTCAGAAGGGTTTCAGCTGTGATGAGCATCCGTCTCATCTGAGCTCAATGGTGGTGAGGAGAAGGACAGTGCGTATGAACAGAAGAGGCCTCTCATGCGTGAGCTGTGCTCTAGCCTTCTCACATGGAGCATCCAAGAAGAACTAAATAGAACTAAATAGTGATATTATCTGCCCCCTTTCAGTGATGAGAGTGAGATCACCAGTGGGTGTAATGTAACACAGTGTGAATGTTCACTGGGCATCGTATTCCTCATGCTTCTGGAATGTGTGCAATAACCAGCAATGCTGCTCCCTCCCCAGCTGCTTTTGGTAGGGATATACACCTAAGGAGGTCTGAGAGCCAGCCCCTGGCTCTGTCAGCATCTCAGTCCACCACGAGGACTGCACACAGCCGGACGGCAGCTGATCACAGGAAGCAGCAGCGTCCTCCAGACCAACCCAACTCAACCCAACTTAAATACCACCACCCCCCCCCAAACACTAAACAAAGCTGAAGTGCTGGGAACAGCTGAGCTCTGCGACCATTGACTGCTCACTGGAATGGAAATCCTTCTTCTTGGGTTTCCCCTGCCATGCTATTTCTTCTCCACGGTAAGCTTTGATGAAAGGAGGAAGGCAGGGAGGGGACCTTTAATCTCTTCCTTACAGGCTTTTTGGTCCTCGCACCTCCAAACCCAATCCTGAGGCAAAACTCATTCTGAGTGGTCCTAGAGATGAGGGGGATTATGCCTCTGCTGCCTGTCACAGCAGGGTGGTGAGCCTCTATCCCTGGGCTGTGCTTGGCAGCATTCAGGTGGGGAATGAATGAATTTCATGCCCAATTCTGTTCATCTGATGAGGAATGGGACCATGAAAAAGAGGATAGGATGTGTGGAGCAACATCCTGCAGGCTGCCAAAGGGGTGCTGGGAACCGAGGGTAGCAGCAGGGCTCCAGCTCATGCGGCCCCAGCCGTCTGCACCCGTCTGTTCCATGCCTCTGAAACGCCAGAAGTATGATCCTAATGCTTGGGAAATTGCTGTTTACTCGAACTGCTGGACTGGCCTGTTGCAAAACAGCTCCTGTCAGCATGCGGGCGGGTTGCCAGCATCCTCGTGTTCACCCTGCGCTCCACTCAGCACACAGCAGCCTCGCAGGCAAATTCAGACCCTTTTGGTTCTTGGCTCTTGCAGTTTCTGCGGAGGACGCTCCAAAGGGTCTGATTTCCCCTCATCGCTGGCAAGGGGTGATGAAGGGGATGGTGACATCTGTGTACCCAGAATTGACATCAGTGCTGTTGCTGTGCTGAACCAGGATGCGGAAGCAGCTCTCTGGATGCAAGGCTAGCAAGGCTTTGGGTTGCATGATGCCTATAGCCATAGGGGACAAAAGCATTGGTGCTGGCACATTTGTGCTGGTCTTTGGGCAAGCTGAAGATGGTTGTGCCCAGCAGAGGTGGTGGTCAGGCCAGAGGGTCCCTTTGAGGGCCAGAGACAAGTGTGGTGGCATCTGAAGCATTCAGGGACTGCACAGGAGGCATTCTGGCTCTTGGTCTTCTGCCATACCCCCCTGGTATTCACTGATGCAATCTCTTGCAACCCTCAGGCAGCATCCCTCAGCTCCCAGCAATTTCCTCCTGCCCATTCCTGGGAAGGAGGATCTGAATCTAGAGGGGTGAAGGTAAGTGACAGCTTCTGTGTGTTAGCAGCTGCTGCTTGCTCCATGCTTCCCAGGCGTGAGAGCTGGGGCTGTTCATGGCAACCTTGGCTGAGTTTATAGCAACCATCTCACCCTGGGATCAGCGCCACAGAGCTCCTCAAGGAGCTGGATGTGATTCAGCACATGGAAGAGGCTTTGTGTCTGTCCCAGAACAGGAAAGCACGTGGTTGTCCATGGGAATGGGTTCCCAGATGCCCTGTGCCTGCGGCTGGAGGATATCCAGGCCTTTCCTCTCTGGTAGGGTGGGCTGTGCCTGCAGCCGCAGGGCACCAAGAGGAGGGGGTAGGCAGAGCACTGCTGTCCACCCTGGTGGCGAGCAAAGGCTGCTGAGATCAGGGGTTCTGAGGGCATCTATGCAGGGAGCATGGGTATGAGATGTGACCAAATGTGAACGGACTCCTGTGAAGCTTCACATGGATTTACCGCATACTAATGGTGAAATACACAGTTCTGGTCTCTCCTCCTGAGCACGCTGGTGTGTGCAAATAGGGTTTCCTTGGAGAATCTGCTGCGAGCTTTAAGGATGAGGATGGAAGGGAGTCAGTGGGAGGGCAAGCAAGCCTTCTGCATCACCTCCCCTCCTCCTCATCCCCTCTTTCAATCTATCTTCCCTTTCCCTCTTCCCTGCAGAAGGGATTTGCTCACATAGCTCCTTATCAGCTCTGTGACTGTGGCATTTGCGGTGTCTGAGGGACATTGTGCAAGTGGCTGATGCAGGCACTCAGTAACACGGGAGGAGTTTGTGATTGCACAGGCACAGATGGGCTCTCACGCGGAGGCTGCCAGATGTGTTGGGAAATGGCGTGCTGCTGGCCCTGTTTCCAGCCTCTCCCTACCCCCTCCCTGGCTCATAGTGAATGTCTTCTGCAGTCGGGAGCCTGTCTCAGTGCTCTGCTCACCTCCCTGTACAAATGGTCCCTCTCAAGTACCACCAGGGACTTGCTTACGCCCCAGGGGTGCAGAAATGAGCATCCTGCATTGGGGCCAGCTACCTCCTCTCAAAGGCAAAGCATGGGTCACCTCCTACCATATGGGCCCACCTTTGATGATGGGTGCTCCCCTGAAGGTTCACCACTACTGTGGTCATGTGCTTCATCAGTCCTCTTTGCTCAATGGCCGTGGCTCACCCACCTCAACCTCCTTCCTGCACCAGCGGTGTAAGGTGTGAAGGAGGTGGACTGCACAGTAATGTTGTCCTTTCTTTTTGCCCCATGTAGCTTGGCTACAGTCATCGTCATCCTGGCTGTAGTGACTGTCCTGATCATCGGGTTTGGTGTCTCAGGTATGTGACTGCGCAGGTCTCTTGCTGTTACCTGTGGAATGATGAACTTCTGCCCTGCCTCTGCCTCCATCCCTCCATCCTGTGCATGGACTGAGGTGTGATCTTGTGTGCAAGTGCCACCTACAACCCGTGGCTTGCTTTATAAAGCTTTACACCAGATAGCTGAGTTAAGGTGCACAGGTGACTTCAGGTGTGGTCTTTCTCAATAAGGTACTGCTCCTTTGCATCAAACCAGCAGGAGCTGTGCTCGCCCTGGAAACTGTGAGCTCTTGTGGGTTGTAAATAGTGCAGAGATTTGAAGGCACTGGCACAGAGTGCCCAGAAAAGCTGTGGCTGCCCCATCCCTGGCAACATTCAAGGCCAGGTTGGACGGGGCTTGGAGCAACCTGGTCCAGTGGAAGGTGTCCCTGCCTGTGGCAGGGGCTTGGAGTTGGATGAGCTTTAAGGTCCCTTCCAACCCAATTCACTCTGAGATTCTGTGAAATGTCACTGGGCTTGGAGCCCTAAGCTTACCCATAGAGAGTCCCACATGTCCTGTACTCCTTCTCCCAGGCAGTGGTATTTATTGGGAAGTTGGACAGCATCTGCCAAGATGGGGCACGTTCCCCTGCTCCCTCAGCAATGTGTTGCTTTGGTGTTAGGAGCCTCCTCGGGTTGTGCTGAGCAAGGACATGTAGGGAAGGGTTGCATGGGGAAAAGGAGCCAGCTCTGGGAAGGAGTTAATTCTCAGTCTTGCTGGTTAGGATTTGCCTTGGGAAGTGATCTGTGTCTGCAGGGAAGGGAAATGCTACCTTTTAAATGTCAGAAACTGGTTTGGATTCCAGTAAGAGTGAAAGAGCAGCCTCTTGTTTCTCTGCCAGCACTACGCCTGCAATCACATTTATACTGCAGAGAGGGAGGTGCTGACTGGGAAAAGACACAGAAACCTCACTCTTTTGGAAGCTGCAGAGAGAAAAATCCTTGATACATACAAATAAGCAAGAAAACAACATGCAAAATGTTCTCAAATAAGAGGAGCTCCTTTTTGAAGCATACTGCTTGCTAAGGGAATGCTCCTGTGCTTTATTTTGGTATAGAAGCCATAGGAGATGACCTCTGGGAGCAGCACTGGTAGCTGCTGTGGGTGTCCTTGCCTGTTCAGCCTCAGGGCTGATGCACGACAGCCTCAGGGCGATCTGGCCTTTCTCTGTCCTTCCCCCTTCACCTTCCTCACCCCACCTTGCTTTCCCCTTGCAGGACAATGCTCCATCCATGTGACAGCTCTCCCATCTCCAGGGATCATCAGCCAGCGTGGCATCCTGGGCTGCACTTTTCAGCCCGACATTCGGATGGGCAGCATAGCGATCCGATGGTTCAAGGTGGGAATAGCCGGGCCGGTTCATGAGTTCCGAGGTGGGCAGGATCACCTGCAGGAGCAAGCTGTGCTGTTCCAGGGCCGCACAGCTGTGTTCATGGGCCAGGTGATGGTGGCAATGCCTCCCTGGAGCTGCAGGACATGCGGATCTCTGATGCTGGCTCTTACCAGTGCCCCGTCACCACGGGGGACTACAGGACAGGAGGTGAGGGGCACCAGGGATTCCATCCTGGGGCAAAGCATGTGTTGGCATGGCTGGGTTGGACCCATCTGTAGTTCTGCTGGTGCTGGAGGCTGCGTGTGCAGCATCCACCCCTCCAGCAGCCACCATTGGGCCCTGCACTCCTGAGCACGACTAGGGTAGGTTTGGGGCTTTTACAGAGGTGTTCATGGCTTTACCTGCTCTTTGGACATCCTCGTTCCAGAAATTATTAGCGTTTCAGTGCTCTCAGTTGTTTTTTTCTTTCTATTAGGTCCATAACTAACTAACCCCTAAGAGCAGTAGTAGCTAATTGATCTTACAAAGATCCTGATTTTACACCTGCTGAAGATAACACAATAGCTTTTTCTCTCTAGAATTAAGATACATATCCAGCCAGGAGAGGTGCTGCACAGCAACAACTGTAGCCTATTTAATGTATGTTTTCTCTCTTAAGTATTCAGTTTTTAAAACCGAATGTATAAAACTACTGAGTATTTAAATGATGTATCAGAGTTATCTAACTAACATTAACCATTCACCTTGTTAGGAGTAAACCACAAAACATGCACAGGCACAGACAAATCTTCAGTCGTGGATGCTGTGTTCTCCTGGACCCGCTGGGTTTGGCCGCTATGTTCGGTGCTGGCACAAAGCGATGTGTTCCCACTGACAGGAGGATGGAGCCAGGAGGGGGCTGGTTTTTACCCCCAAGAAACAAGGGACAGGACAAGAGGAAACAGCCTCAAGCTGCACCAGGGGAGGTTTAGATGGAGATGAGGAACAATTCCTTCCCCAGAGGGT
>JANRGW010032844.1:22500-44328 GCA_024733675.1 Psilopsiagon aymara | reverse complement strand
TCCTCGTGGCCCTCCTCTGGACTTGTTCCAACAGTTCCATGTCCTTTTTATGTTGAGGACCCCAGAACTGCACACAACACTCCAAGTGAGGTCTCACGAGAGCAGAGTAGAGGGGCAGGATCACCTCCCTCGATCTACTTAGTTGGGAAGTCTTCCATAATAACAAGTTGGCAGCCCAAGGGTACCAAGTGGGCTAAGATGGAGAGCAGAGGGGGACACAAAATGAGGCTATCTATATAGAGTATTTTAATTTCTTTACCAATTTGAGAGAGCAGTGGCTAAGCTAATTAACTGAGCTTAAGGGGAAAGCATAAACCCTTCCATATCTAATACTTTTAATAGAAGCAACAGATTCTGTACTTTAAGACTTGCTTTTAGCAGTGTCTAAGGACAAGAGACTTTAATCTTGCTAGATGTATGGACTTGTATGTTCTGCTTGTTGTTAAACAAGGAGCTTGTATATTTGGAGTTAGCTGGAAGTCATAAATCCACTAAAGAGACTGAGATGTAATTTCTGAAAGTCAGACCTATGTTAGGTTGGTGATTTCTATCTTTTGCTATTGTCTTACTCTCACTGCATCCTTCTCACCTTTTGACTTCTCCCTCAACAGGTACTGTTGCATCACCTCTTGACCATCTAACCACTACCCAGGTGCCTCCACAAATCATTGCCTGCTCTCTGGAGTATCTGCCAACACCTTCTCTCCCTTTTTTCCAACCCTAGGGTTAGGGTTACTTTCTCCTTCTCCCTCCAGTGCCCTAGGGATCTTTTCTGAGTCCTACAAGCAGAGATCTGGAACAATTTATTGGCCTGTTCTTTGCCCCTAGGTTGTGCCTGGACCTTACTTGTTAGAAACTTGTATGCTAAAGCACTGCAGTATAAATATGCTGTTTAGACAGTATGTTTGAATGCATGAAACAACAGAAAAGTTGAAAAACTATGATACAAGGAGTAACAAAAGATTTATTGTGTTACAGGCTTGTTTAAAAGCAGTAGGGTTCATAGCACAATTTATTGTGCTTTTCAGTTTGTATAGTTTTTTCTACATGCATTCAGTTTTGTTCTGCTGAGGCAAAATTTGTCTTCTCTGTGAGTTGACCGCATGCTATTAATCCCTACTCACTATGATTTTCAGAGGCTAACACTAAGATTTAACTTGGTGTAGCTTCTCTTTTGTAACATATTTTCCCTGCGTTCCCCAAGCCTCCCCAAGAAAGGATGTTGCTGAGGTATGGGAAGAACAAGTGTGTAGTAGTTAAGATATTTGTCTTCCCATCTCCTATTGCACAATCAAACCTTATAGTTTTAGAGGACAGCTGTTAAAGATTTTAGGATAGTAGGAGATGCCGAGTAACTAAGTAGTGCAAGTAGTAGGATGTAAGTAACTAGTAACTGTGAAATTCATACATATAATAGCCCACAGGGTACAAAAGTCGTAAGTGTATTTTATTATTGGCATGCAGTCTCCCTTTTCACTGAGTTAGCACAAGCAGGGAGAAACCTGGGAGTGGTAACATTGCTATGAGTTCTGTAAACGAGAAAACATCTTTCTTTTCCTTGCTCTTGAGAAAGAAGTGGTTCTCACACAGCTGCTTGCGCAACAGATTGCAAAAACACTTCCTTTCACTAGGCATGAAGTATCCAGCCTCCACACTGAACTTCCTTTCAGAGTTACTCCTTGAATCAAGGACTTTTCTTATCTTGTCCTTGACAGAGACAGAGTCATCACATGTTACTTCATCTTAAGCATAGGGTTAGGAAAAAAAGGTTCTCGCTTTACAACAGGCAGAAAGGACAAGTCCATATCTAACAAGATTAAAGCCTCCTGTACTTAAGTACTTGCTGAAAACAAGTCTTCAAAGACCTCTTCTTTTTTTTGCCCCCAAGGGCATTGACTACTCCCAGAGAGCTCCCTATTTGTCTTGCAGTTTACTGTAGGGCTCCTTGTGAGAGAGGACCTTGAAAGAGCTTTTGGATGAGCAGAAGTGACTAAAACTCATGGGAAAATGCCTGTGTTTGTGCTGTGGTCTCTGCTGTGTCAGCCACATCAGGACAGGATCTGCAAATGGCAGAGCCCAGAGGAAAAGCTAGGGTGAAGCCAATTAGGACATGTTACCTCTGCACTGCACTGGGTGGTGGGGCTGGCTGCAGCAGCGTGACAGGCTGGCTGGGTGGGAAGCACTTGTGTAACTTTCTGCTTAGTAGAAAAGGTTTGCAAATTCCTTTTATGGCATTCTGAGATGAATTAAAACTAATGTAGCTGAATTCCCAGAAAACGCTCAGTGACCAGCTAACTAACCCTGTGGCATAAAGCCAAGAGAAAAGGAAGCAAGAAATGGTAGCAAGTTAAGCAGCCAGACCTGGGGTTGATGCAAAGAAAGTGAGCAATGCTGTATCCAGTGAGCTGTAGGGGAAATATATCCAGAGAGCTAGAAATGTGCTGGAAGTAACTTTTTGTGAAATGGGCCAGGGGCTATTTGATCATGACCATATTATTTTCATACCTCAGTAGGCCCATGTCAGTAGAAGATCCGGACACAAATGATATTTTAACAGGGGCGAGGTTCTCCTGGTGAATCCTCAGTACCTGGGATTTTTCCTCTACAAGTCTCCTGCTCAGGTACTGATGCAGCATTATTCTTTATCAAATAAGAGCTAACACTTCCACAGTGAAAGAAATATAATTACAGACCAGCTGAAAATTAATGTTATAGTCTTACAATCCATGTCACAATCCTGATGACATTTGTAGTACAATATTATAATGATGTGGAGGAGAGAATAATTTTAATGGCTGACCTTGGCATTCAAATAACATCTAATAGCTGCAGCTTTGCCCAGAAGATATGTGTCAATGTTCAATTTCCAGATGTGGATTTAGAATGCCTGAATTCAGTGCCTGCATAGAAAGTTTAGATTTGCTCATCTGATGAGGAAAATACAATTTTTAACATTAAGATATGAATTTCTGTTCCAACTGCATTTTGCAATAAAACTGAAAGCTCCCAGCTTGAAAGTGAGAAGCTTCATACAGACTTCCACTCTCTCTCATCTTAAAATGAGAAAGGAGAAGGATTATGAACCCATACTGTTGAATTCAATAAACAGAACAAGGGAAGTCTGTCCTTGCAGAAAATAGAATTGTAAATCAATGAGAGAGTGATTAAGTGCAGAAGAAACAGAGCACTCAGTAGGTTTTGCACTAACCATGGAAGTTTAGTAGCACAGTCTCCACCTCAGACAGAACTGGGGTTTAGTTAAACAATATCTACTGGCATAATGCCATAGATAAAAAATGGCAAGTCATGCTCAGAACACTCCCAGAGGAGCCAAATTCCATTTTACAATGCAAAAAGACAAAGCACAGCAAAGGAGAGAACATTTCTAAGGAACTGCTTTGTCACCTAGGTCAAAAAGGTCTTGTTTTCAACTTGGCATATCAGGCTGCTGTCTGAATAGACGAGTGATCCTTCTTAGTACAGTGAATCCCTTCATGCTCTGGATGAGGTATGGTCAAAGGCCTTGGTAAAAAAGGACCATCCGTGCCAAGAAAAAGGTATTGCCCATTCTGAGCTGATTTTGGTGCTTCCATACCAATTAGAGGTGTAGTTTCTTCTGACAATTGTAGACATTGTAGACAAATGTTCTCTAAATCTGATGCATGCTAAAGCAAACATGTTTAGTGATTAGTTTACTTATGCTTCTGGTGGTCTGCTTTGTGGTCAGACCTAGACTGGAACTAAACATGTTAAACAATACCAACTGCTGGGTCTGTAACAATGTCCTTGCTTTTTTTTGTACACATTCTATGCAGTCAAAGAGGTGGCTCTACAAAGTGTCTGTCTTGTCTAAAAAACTGTATGGTTTCGCTTTGGTTTCCATTCCGGGTCACTGTGAAAAGAAAAATCAACTCAGGATGTGTAATTTGTGAATACATCTGAGAAGTAAATAATGCCACTACAACTGAGAGAGAAAATTAAGGGTAGAGCATTTGTCATATGAAAGAAAATATTATTCTTTACCCGGACAGAATGTCATATTTTCTCATGATACAGAAAAGATCTAGGGAAATACAAAGTATCTGTGGCCATGAGGGCTTGAAAATTTCCTAAGGACAACTGTGAACAGATTTGTGTTATTAGACGTACTCCTTGTTTGCTTCAGTTTTAGTCCAAGATAGAGGACAATAGATGAAAGACAAGAAACAGAGTGGAGAACACAAAGACAGCTGACAAAGAAGCAGCTTCTGCTGAGACTGAGAAGCAGACAAAATGGCCACCAGGATGGGTGTGAGAATAGGGCACAGATGTACTCTTCCAGCACTGTCACATATTCCTTTGTGACCTCTCCTAAACGTTTTTTTGGGTTTTCTGTCTGGTGGAACAAAATCTAATGTTAAACAGGAAATTAAGGATCTGACTTTTACCATAAGGTCTTGCTGAGATTCAGCTACCTTTCCCATCACTGCATACTCTTTCCCGTTTGAAACAGAACATATAAAGAATGTGAAGGAGCACACCTATAAAAACAAAACATTGCCAAGGAGCCCAGGAACATTTCAGATACTTGTATTACTCTTTTTCACTGGGAAGAATGGCTTATTCCTCAATAAATCTCCATTATTACTACTTTTTTTTAAACCTCATTGCTAACCAATGACAAAAATTTGTCTTGCATGTCCCACCATTACACATTCCATTGACACAGGGACCAAGTGGCATTATCTAGAAAGGAAAGCTCACCGTCTAGATGATTTCAGCCAATCGGAGATGATGATATTGTATTACCAGTTTCATAATATAAATGAAAAAGATGGCCTTCATTTTGATGGAAGCTGTAAAGTAGCTATTGTGCTTGTTTTGTATTGCAAGGCCCAAATGTATTATTTATGCAATTTTCCTTTTGAAAGGAAAAACTGAAAGAGACTATTTCATTTTACAGCATTCAGTCAAAGCTATTGTCTCATGAATGTGAACATTCCTGCATATTATCAGCTTCAAATGTAGAAAGCAACTCACAGATCACACATAGAAAGGATTTTTGAAAGTTTGAAAACTGCTTTTTAAAAAAGCTAGACCCTAATGACTTGAGATATTATTTGTGTGTGTGTGTAGGCTGAATCAACACTTAGCCTATCAGAATGTACACAGAGTAGCGTCTTTTTCAAGGTCTTAAACAGCTTTGATTGAATCTCCGTATACATTAAATTGATAATGCAAGCAGCCTGTAATATGCAATATTCATAACAATAGAATACATCTTCATTTGTAAATATACACTTATATGCCAAGTCAGCATCTATCCAGGGGTCTCTAAGCCACTTACCAATGTAACAGCAGCTTCATGTTATTGGTCTAATACAATAAATATTGCAGGTATTTTGAAGATGGGGAAACTGAGGCATGTAAATGTGAAGAGACTTGCTTGGGCTTGTACGATAAAGTGCAGATAGTGTGGAATAGGTTCTTGGCATCAGCCCATTAAATAGTCTGTGACACATGGAGTCATTCCTTTGGACCTGGTGATATTTGTGTCTATGGAGAAAACACTTAATATAGAGCAACACTGAGATTTTTCCTTAGTAGAAATTAGATGCTTGCCTTTGAACATCCATACAAAGAAGTTGGTTACTCCTTGGTAGAGGGCCACATTATAGTTTAAATTGATATTCAAACTCTTCCTCTATGTGCTTAATTAAAAGCTCACAGGCTTAGATACATCCTTTTCTTGCATAGTCGCTGCCGTCTAAAAACTCCTTACTTTTAGTGCAATGCTTCTAAAACTTGCCAGAGAAAAAAAAAAAGATGTTGTTATCTGTCTTTTGCTGGACCCAATGTACTTCTCAATGTTCTTTATTTTTTTCTGGGATAATGTACAAACATATATATAGCATTTATATATATTTAGTATATAGATTTAAATTTTTGTTTACCCATTGCCCTATCTTGAAATAACAAATTAGTGGAACCACTCTTATCCCAGTTAAGTTACACAATTAACTTCTGCTAAGGCATCACAGTGGAAGTGGATGACATTTGTGAAAGTTAAATAGAAGTTATTAAATTAGAATAACAAAATATAAAATAGATTTATATTTGCCATTTTCATAAACTGGTAGATATTTCTGAGCACTAGTATATTAAATAAAGTGTTTTTGTGGATGCTCCTGGGAAAAGTCCGTGACCATAACCAAAATCAAATGCATAGTAAAATTAATTTCAGCTGAATATAGAGGCACTGAAGCTGCTGCTTAGAACAAAAGCCCCTATATCCATCCAGGTTAAGAGACATCCACAGTAGCTTCGTTGCAACCTTTGTCACATTTGCAGAGAGTCACCATCCATTGTTTCCTACTCTACAGTCCCTGCCATATTTGGCATCCCAGGAGGGTAAGGAAATATGTTGTATTTAGAAATACTTAGGGGTTCTATACAGGAAAAACATAGCAACTTTCTCCTGCTATTTGTATATGCAACTACAAAAATCAGACAAAATAGTGTTACACTGAAATATGGGGCCAATTCTGTGCTGATCTGGTACAGGCATGAAAATGAATACTTGCCCTGTAATCAAAATGAGCAAACAAAAAAAAAGTTATGATTCAGTGGTTGTAGTTGTGCTAGTTAGATTATCATTGCCTGTCAACTCTAAGTACTGACACTTAGCACTCCAGATACTTACTTTTCTTAACCGTTTCAACTTGTATTTAAATCTTTTTTTTTTTATGATTTGTGTCATGGGAATTCATTTACTTATATATCCACAAAGGGAGCACACAATGAATCTGATCTATTTAGAAGTTCAGATAAATGCCCATCTGTTTTTATGATTCACCTTAATTCATATTCTAATGGTGGCATAAAGAAATCTACTGTATCCATTCCTGTGTTTCTAGGAATGATGAGAAACACAGGATGTAAGAATTGGAATTTTCTGAAGGAAGAGCCTCTCTTAAAATCTCAGTCTGGTTTAATCATATTAGTTGTATTTATATCTCTTGAATTGTAGAAATCAAATATTTTGATTTTGTTAGAAATATTTCTAGCATGTTCAGGGTTAACATGCCCTTACATGGTCATAAGTCTTTGGGTGGTGGATAAAAACACACACTGAAAAATAAAATTGTTGGCATACAGTGTAAATTGCTGTGGACAAGCAATTTAGCAACAGATTTGGGCAACAGGTATTGATCTCTGGCCAGCATTCCTGTCATTGTCTTCAATTTTATGCTCAGTTTTTCAGCCCGTAAAACAGAATCGTGTATGTATTCACCAAAACAATGAAAGTTTTTCTGTGACTGGTCAGTGATATAGACTTGGGAAAAAATACTGTTTACTTGGAAAATAAGTCTGCATTATGCATTTGAATATGGAAGCTAGAACTGCCTGAAGAATAAGGACAGGTTTCTTCTCATAAAATGTCTTTTTCTTCATATAGAAAAATGTGGCAAGAAACAGTGAATTCTTCTTAATCAAGTGTTCAGTTGATAAGGATTTAATTTAGGAAACGGATTAAACTCCTCAAAATGACCAGTAAGAATTGTGATGCTGCAACAGCCCCACCTGGGTGGTGAGGCCTTTTACTAATAGGAACAAATGTCCCCTTTTCCTTCTGCATGTTTTTCTTCTTTACATAGTTCTTCTGAATAGCTGAAATTTCTGAGTTTGTAATTTTTTTTCCCATTGCTCTTCTTTATCTATCTCCACCTCCTAATAAAGAAATAATAGATTAAGAGAGCAAAACAGTGGCATATTTTGTCTTCTGAGCTGTCTGAATCACAAAAGGTGATTAGATGTCACGCAGCCTGACAGAGACAACTCAGCTCTGCGTGGATGGGAAGCTTTGTAGTGCCAGCGCTGAAATGGGTGACATACAGCCATTTGAGTCCAAATATTCAGGACAGCAATGGTAAAGGAACCCTCAATATCTAGATTGTAAAAACCCTTGAAAAAAGACAAAGAAGCAGAATACCCAAATGGATCTTGAAAATCTAGTTTAAGCTATGTTGTCTGTCGTAGTATGACAGTGCCAAATATTAGGAAAAGATATGTAGAATCCAGTCTTTCTGTCTCTGACAGGAATGAAATTCTCTCCACTGGAGTAAAATCCTGACAAAGAACTGCATAATAAATTCCAGATAAAATGACAAAGACGTCTCTTCTTCTTGGGAAGTTAATATATATATTACTTAAGAATTGGCAGCAGCTTAGCCACTGACATACTGCTGCTTCCCTGTCAGGGTAACTCTCACATCCCTGTGAGAAAGTTTACTTCCTTCACACCTGGTCTTGTGTGCTATTAAACCATCACAGCAGCTGCTGAATTATTTATCTTTTTTCCAGTGGACAAAACTATCATTCCACCCAACACCCTCCTTGTCCTAGAGGAAAAAAGCAGTCTGAGGGAGAGAGTGCATTACAAAATCTGCAGTATAAAAGTTTACATCATTAGGCATTTAGGGTTTACACAGACAGCAGTGGCATGCAACAGCGGACATGTCCCTGAGTGATTTTTCTGTGATCAGATTTTCATTCATTACCCAATTTTCATGTAAGTTCTCTGGCATTTGAAATAATTTTCAAGATAGGCTTCCAAGGTTCTTCCCCCTTCCATAATAACTGATTTGCAGTGTCCAAAGACAGATCTAAGTATCTTTGGCTCAAATTACTTAGGGCCTGCAAAGCAGGATTCTCTGTCATCCTCATCACATCTCACACCTACAGAACAGATAACAGATTAACATCTAGTCTGCAAATATTTCATCAGTGTCTCCAGCTAAGGCACCTTGCATTATTTTATCTTTTTATTATTATTAACAGAAAAAGAGGAAGAGGTGAATTGAAATGTATTTGCACTCTACAGGAGAATGAGGATATGGATGGCAGAGAAAAGGAAAAGGGGAATAAGAAAAGGTTTCTTTTGGTATTACAGGAAAAACAACAGAGTTAGTCCTGGCAAAGTTCTCTGCTCCGATTATGTATACGCTTTTATTCAATCACTGTATCGCTCTGTGTCTGACACTTGGTCAATACTGCAATCTACCACTGATCAGAATAAAACAGCCATCCTAGAACACCTTGGAATTTCATTAGTTTCTTTTCAATGTTGTCTTTATAACTAGGTATTTACTTGGAAATACAAACTTACAGCATTGTTCTGTGCTTTTTCGCTTAAAACATCTGAGATGCTGAACAGCAATGTAAACATTTTCCCCCTCAGAAAAAGGGAAAATGCATTAATATAATGAAAGCCACAGATGAATTCCTTGTCTCAGAATTTTATCTGCTCTTCCCAAGGTTCAGAAGTTTTGGAGCTTGTAATTTGGTTAACACCTAAATGACCTCATAGTCTAAATCCAGTTTCAAAATGCATTTTAAAAAATATATTGCTTCATGATTTTTAATCTGTTATTCCTGTTAATATGTCAATTAACAGAAATTCCTTCCATGAGTTGCTAAGACAAGCTGGGTGTAATTTTGTTGGTCCTCTCTTTCAGTATCTATTTTGTACTTCTGAGGTAAACAGAAGTAAAACAAGAGACAGGGAACTGCTTAAGTTTTTGTGAACTAGACACTCACTTCAGTTGTTCATGAGTGGTCATAGCATAGGCACCTTTAAAATTTGCTCTCTGGCTTTAGGGGAACATTCAAGACCAGACTTTTACCTCTGTAGAAATTTTGATAGTAAATTTGAGTAGTTTTAATCTATTGATTCTCCCTATAGAACTGTGATTAAAAAGACAATGGTTGTGTTACATGATGATGACGGTTGTGAAAAAGCAGTCTATTCCCAGGATAACTCAATCAGATGTGCAATTAACTGTGCTTTTACTGTGCTTTAGACCCTGCTCTAATTTTTCGTCTTTTTGTGTTTATTTTTCATGTTTCTCGCATCTCCCCTACCCAGCTGTCTGCTGTGTCTCAGACTAACAGATTTTTTATTCAGTTTTGTATATTTGTCTATTTTTCATGGCATCCTTATAGCTCTACATCTGACATTGGTTGCATCATGCTCACTGCAGGATGCACCATGAGTCCCTATTGACAGCCGCCAACTGTTAACTTTTTCCAAGATAAGGTGAAAACAATATGGTATGCCTGGGGGCTGATCCGGGGCAAGTGAGTGGTGATGCTTTGAAAGGTTGTCTGAAAGGGCATGTTTGTCCCCAACTCTGAGATCGAATCCAAAGTAAATCTGATTTCTCTCTAGGCAAAGGCCAAGGCAATTCTGCCAAGCCCTCTCCATTGCATTAATGTCAACAATAAGCATCTTTCTTAAAGTGGGTCTGTCTAATGAATCACTCTTCCTCTATCGACCTACACCTAGAACAAAAGCAAGGAGCAATTTTGACTCAACTTATTCCCCAGGCTAAGCTAGGGAATTTGTCTAAAAAAATAGCATAAGAAAGATCATCATGACTTATTACCTCATGGGAGAGCCCATGTTAGGGGCAGTCTCCGGGGAGATATTATTGCAGCCTTCCAGTGCATAAAGGTTGCCTACAAGAAATCTGGAGAGGAGCTTTTGGTAGGACAATGGTAATGGTTTTTAAACTGAAAAAGAGGAGATTTACATTAGGCATTAGAAAGAAATTCTTTTCTATGAGGGTGGTGAGACACTGAAATAAGTTGCCCAGACACATTGTGGATGCCCCACCACTGGAAGTGTTCAAGACTAGGATGAGCCTGATGGGGCTTTGGTGGTCTACTGGGAGGTGTCCCTGGCCATCGTAGTGGGGTTGGAAGTAGATGATCTTCAAGGTTCCTTCCAACCCAAACCGTTGTATGATTCTCTGATGCCATTCTGCTATCACCCTCAAATCCTTTTGTGACATGAAAATATGCATTGTTTAACATTTTCAGCTCATATCCTTATTCTTTCTTATATAGCATAATTTCATCCCTAATTACTGAAGCACTGCTTCTCTCAAACCCTTTCATTCACTTATTTCTTTCCTGTTCGACAGCTCTTATTCCATGTTATGCTTCTTCACTATTGTCTCAGTTTTTCAACTCAGCCTCTGACATTTTCATAGTCTGCCATTTTCTTAGCTTCTGTCTTTGTCATGGGCTTACCTTTTATTTTCCTAGAGTCTTCTTCATGGTCCAGAGGAGCTTTTACCTCTTCGGCTTTTGCCTGCAGAATAAGTCTTTTGTGAAATCTTTTCTTATTTCATCCTCATTTTCTCCTTTAATCCATTTAGCTGTTTTCAGTAGCCTCCTTCTCTGGGTTCTTCTTTCAATGCACATCTGCCTTTTCTAGATCTGCCTTTCATATTTTACACATCTGTCTGCCTTTCTCCCCACTATAACTCATTTCTCTCCAGTAACTTGAAGATGCATATTGAAGTGCTGTTTAAGAAAAAGACTACTTAAAACATGGTGATGATGTGGACATCTTAGTGGCTAATCTTGAAGTGTGATTGAGATCTGTCATTCTGTGAAAGCTGCAGCACACTTCTGCATTGACAGATGAAGAAGAAATTCCAAGCACTAAAATGAAAAGAGCAGGGAGGAATGCAAGTGAGCTTTAGAATTCGTAGAGGATAGCTGCACTTGTTTTGTCTGGGGTAAAGTTTGCGTGGGGCTACGTTTTGGATTTGTGCTGGAAACAGTGGTGATAATATAGTGGTGCTTTGGTTACTGATGAGTAGTGCTTACATAAAGTCAAGGTCTTTCTTCTTCTCACCCCACCCCTGAGCAGGCTGGGGGTACACAAGAAGTTGGAAGGGGAAACAGCTGAGATAGCTGGCCCCAACTGACCAAAGGGATATTCCATACTGTATGATGTCATGCAGAGCAATAAAACTTGGGGGAAGAAGGAAGAGCTGATTGTTCAGAGTGATGGTGTTTGTCTTGATGAAGAAATGTTCTTCCATCATGTGTACACATGATGGAGCCCTGCTTTCCTGGAGAAGGTGGAATACCTGCCTGCCAATGGGAAGTAGTGAATAAATTCCTTGTTTTGCTTTGCTGGCTTGTTGGCTTTTGCTTTACCTATTAAACTGTCACAATTTTCCTCACTTTTACCCTTTCAATTCTCTCCCACATCCAACTGGAGGGTGAGTGAATGAGCAGCTGTGTGGGGCTTAGTTGCCGGCTGGGGTTAAACCACAACAATAAGGAAATTATTTTTGTTGTTTTTCTATTTGTTTTGGGACATGGTCTTTTACATCTCTCTCATAAACATATATTGAAATTAAAATGCAATCTGCAAGCAGGCATTCATTTAATGCCAAGATCAGACTAGCCTCAGTTCTTGGGTGAGTGCTTCTATAACAAATAGGCTGGAAGTGCTTTATGCAAGGTTAGGTGGTTGGTATTCAATACATCTGTTATGCTGTGCCCATCAGCTGTAGCGCACTCCCCAGTTTGTTCCTTATGTTTACAGAACGCGGTGACAGTACATCTTTTGTCCTTGCCATCAGATGCAACTGTTAAAGCCGGATGTTCTTTTTTTGGGAGGTGAATTCAGTAACTGTGATATGGCCTTGAAGCGCAAACCACCTCCCCTCAACTGTGTTAGAAAAATGAGAAGGAAACTAATCCCAAACCCTTTCCCATGTATGAAGAGGTAGCATTTTCCTACCATGTAATATCACAATGTTTTTGGTTTTTTTTTCATCCAGACCACAGTATCTGAAGGCATACAATTTATAATGAACAACATGATTTCAGCCTGCTTCTAACCTTCCTGTTGTGGAGGGAAGAATTTTGATAAGTTGGCATCCCCTTACATCCTGTTCCTTCTGCAGAGTCATACCTTTGCCTGAGAGGAATCTTACATAAAGACTGAAATGTAGGGCCTCTGGGTTAAAACAAATACTCTTCTGTGGACTTGGTATCTCCAGCACTTCTCAAATAAAACTTTTCTAGACTTCAAGGTGAAAAATGAAGACAGAATTTTGTAAGAAATAAGTTTTTCTGCCATGTTTAAACACTTTAACATGATATAGAAGTACATCTATATTGTAGAGGATTGAAAAAGACGTTTACTTGGTTCATTTTGCATTTGCTAAGTTTCTGAAACAATTCTTCTGGAGCTTGAAACTTTTGATCTAGCTCAAATATCCTGGGGGAATTATTGAAAGGTGAATGATGGCACCTCCAGCTGATGGAGTGGGAAGGTGGGAAGCAAAATTCAGTGTCTTTGACTGCATCTTCTTTATGTGCTTTAATGTTTTGTAGTCTCAGGGGGATATACTGCATACACCAAAAACCCATTTACTAAAACTGTACCTGATGTGTGAGATAGCTGGTAACAGTGACGCTCCTCTCTCTAAAAGAAGAACTTAGGGATTGCAGGATACCACAATAGGCTAGTCTTGGTATAAGAGTAGGAGAAACCATAGATAACTAAAATGAGTTTAGAGGTAAGTTGTGAAGCTCAGTGCTATTGATTTGTCCTTTTGTGATTTGCTTGAAGCAGCACAAGATGAAATAGCAGAAAGTTTTACATTTTTCCTGTTTCAAATGGTAGTTCTAGTCATCAGACAGCCAAGCCTGTAAATGTAAATATACATATGCCTGTGCTCATTCGAACTCTTCTTGAACAGCTTTATTCTTGAAACCAACTATATTGATTATGATTGTTCCTTCTTAAGAACAGTTTTGTGCAGCTTTACCTAAGAAAATCTTGTTTCAAAATTTACCTTTGTTTGTAAATGGCTATATTGCAATTGGCTTTCTTTTCTTTGTTATTTTTTCTCAGTAAACCGCTGCATAGCAACACATTTGGGTAGAAATATACAACTGTTACAAGTATTCAATGAAAATAACTTGATGACATTATCAAGCTAACAGACAAAACAATTGCTATGGTGCTTACAAAAATTACGTATCATAAAGATATAGGAGAGGACCGTGTAATTTGCTTCATTGCCTGTTTTATACTAAACCAATGTGTTTTCTTTGGACTGCGCATAGCATGGCCTACTTCCGCAGCAAGATTTTGTAAGCTTTCCTACTAGAATGCATTTCTTATTTTTTTTTTTTTTTTTTTTAATTTTGTGAATTTTCTTTCCAGAACAAATCCAAATTGCAGATGTCTCTATTGGTTAACTACTGTATTTTGAAAATCAGTGATGTCTTTTTCTGGTTCTGATAAAAACATGATATAATACTGTTTCTGTGGGTGAAATTTGCAGGTAGGAGTATGGTGAGGGTATTGTGAGAAATCACTTCCATGTGTTTTCAATAGACTTATTAGTTTTCACTGTGGTGGCATTTTCATCTCTTTGATGCTGGTAGTGCTTTCACAAAGACAAAATAAAAACAAAAAATGAGTAAATATTAGCCTTCTCTGAAGTTTATAGACTGAATCTAAAGTAAATGCTGGTGTTCTAAAAAAAATAAAATATAAGGTTTGATCTTTAAAGATAAGACAGGCACTTCACCTATAGCTATTTCAACAGTGGGTTGTGATGAGGTAATCCACAGCTATCAACTTACAGTGACAAGGTATTCTTTCTATGAAGTTCTGTATTTTCCAATTTGCTTGGTCTGTTTGACTACAGGAAGACTATGAAGATGTACCTAATTGCTGATAATTTTATTTCTGAGAAGCAGAGTCAGATTTGACTGTAAATTATCATGATTTCTCTGTGATCTGTCAGTCCACCTCTAATGCTGTTTACTTCTAACTAAATTTGGCAAAGCTGATGAAGATCAATGAATGTTTTTTAATTGCCAAAATACTAAAGTAAGAAGTGCCACACAGTGAAAGACACAGAATAAAGACTTAGAATTTTTTAATAAAAAGTGATAATGCAGCCAAGTGATAGTTCAACATGCAGAGCTGTGCAAAAGCTCACTGTACAAAAATGCAAAAATATTGTTGTCTGGACTATAACTCTTACTTTGAGTCAGGTTTTTAGGTTTTTAACTACTTCAGTATAGAAAAAAAAAAAGTTTTCAATAAAAATATGTCAATAGCAACATTCCTGGCTAACATAAGAAAATGAATACCAATATTTTAGGCACATCATCCCTACCTCAATAGCTAACCCTCAAAAAAACCTATCTGAATACCCTGTCAATAAAAAAGACTTCTCAAAAGCTCTGCTCTAGCTCTTAAATGTTCTGCTTTATTCAAGAGATAGAAAAATGTCAGTGAGGTTAGTAGCTGTATAGTTTTCTGCCCAATATTAAAGAATATGGAATGTGTTAGTAGTACAAGCTATAACTGGACAATGTACAAGGGAAACCTCCTCCAATAAATGCACCCCTTCAGTTTCTCGTTGTCTGTCCAAATCTCAATGAGGAACAGTGCCTTAGGAAACCAGGGTAAAAATTCCATCACATACAATAACTTATTGTAGACAACTGATAAAGTAGGAAAATATATTACATTTCAACCTGGATACTTGTTAAAAAGCTGCTTGAGTTAACTTTCCTCTCCAATCTCCCTTGATCCAAGATACTGTTATAAAATGAGATAGATGAACTGAGTCATCAGTCTGGTAGCTTCTTTTTTTTTTTAACTTTTCCTTTCTTTCCCAGCTAATAGATATTAAATTTTGTATTAGGCATTCAAAGTTGTTTTCTGCCATGAAACTGGAGGCCTTCCCACCATACTGAGGTCAATTGGTTTAAAATGTGCTGAAGGTAAGAAACATAAAATATTTTCCCTCTGCTTTGTGGGGCTTTCAAACTATTTTACCTCCTTAGAGTAAAGAGTAGAAAGTCTTTAAAGAAATGAATTATTAATGTTTGATTTTTCTCAGCAACAGAATCTTTTTACCCAAGCAGTAGCATTTCTTCCATGCTTTTGGATGTTTTCTTCCTTATATCAAATTCTGACCCTTTGGTAAGGTGTCTTCTTTTGACTCACAGATTTGCTGACTTTCATAAACACGCTTCCTTTAATTTCAGTCAGTACAAAAGTGCAGTTTGGGGAGCTTGGTGGTCAGGTTATAATCAGAACTACATCTAACAGAATGCTGGCAAAATGAAATAAAACCAAAAATCCAGTATGCAGAAAAATATGTATTCCAGATGAATATATATGGAGCTGTAATTTTAAAAATGTTCTGCCTGCCCCTATTTGCACAAATCTCCATGAGACAAAGAGCAGAAGGATGACAAAAGAGGTGGTAGCTCATTGCCAGTTGTTACATACATTTTCTGCTTGTTCCGGAGAACTTATAGCAGAATTGTAGGACACTCTTTTTGACCTGGCATGTTAGCTAATGTTAAAATTCTGTGTAAAAATGCTGATGGTTTCCTATTGAGTCATTAGAGCATGTGAGACTAGTTACACTACCCTGGAATGAAGAAGACAAGGGCTTAGCAAAAGTGCCTTTCAAGTTGGCTGGAATGGGAAGAAACTCAGACTGATTTTTTCAAACAATATTAGTTTCTTTGCATAATCTATATCTCCTCGAAGGCATTAATTCTGACCTTATTCAGACTATATGAGCTGTAGTTCAAAGCTGCATGGGAAAGCAACTTGCTTATAAATAGAAAATTAATCAGACTTCTATGCCATGTATATCCCCACAGTGCAGTCTTTTCCTGGAATTGATAGTTTACAAGCATGAAAACATAGTTTCCACCGAAACTGCCACATGGGATGGACCAAGGTACAATTTAAACCTTAGCCTTAGAAGCTATCCACCCTAATCATGACCAATACAGATGGAATCATTGAATTTTTTAGGTTGGAAAAGACCTTTAGGATAATTGATCCAACCATTAACCTAGCACTGCCAAGTCCACCACTAAACCATGTCCCTGCTTGCCACATCTACACATCTTTTAAATACTTCCAGGGATGGTGAGAATCATTTTTCATTAGAAAGCACTCATAGAGGTGAGTGCTTTCTTGAATATACCTCTGCTTTCAAAAAGTATTAAAGTTTATGCCAGGGCACATCTCTACCTCTGAAGCCCCAAACAGCTATTTTCCCTTGACAAAATGAAGGAGCATACAGACATCCATATTTACCAGGTATATGTCAAGTCAAACCCAGTATTTGCATTTACTGTTGCTGTTTGGCTCATCTCTAGTAGTTTCCAAGGACATGTTAGGTATTTAAATCCATGTAACCAAAACTTTTGTTTGTTATACAGTCCTTCTCATTCACACAAAATGGCATAAATTGTGTCAATTTAATGCAAATGCGTGCAAATGAGCTTATTGTAGCATGCTTTATTTTATGTATGGTATTACCTGAATGTATCTAACCTAGAAACAAAGCCCAAGAGAAATTTCATGGAAATCTCAAACACATGGTGCTCATGTTTTCCACAACTCTGACAAATATTAGAGTGCTGATTTGAGAGGGTTGACCTGCAGAATAGATCAGTAATGCATTAGTAATCACTATATTTAGTAGAAGTACCACTTTTGTGTTTCTTTGCTTCAGTCTGTCAGTGAATTCCACTGATCAGTTTCCTCCTGTGCAGATTTTTTTATCCCAATTTAATATGTGGGGTAACGTTTTTAAGTCCCAACATTTTAATTTCATTAAAATTTGTATTAATTTTATGTTTATGTTTCACACACATCTGTATGAGAGTGTTATAGCTGACACTCATTACTGCGTGCTTTACTCTTCAGCAAAGAGAAAATAAGGAACAGCAGGAATACAGACCATGTAACTTTGTCTAATTGCATGATAAATCTTGCTAGATATTCACTTTCTGTTCTGATTCTGAGTGGTTCAGTGAATATTGCTACACAGCTCACTCATAAACTACTTTAAAGGCTATACCAGTTTTTAGATACTACTTTTCAAAATACTTTTAAAAATACTACTGCTGTTCAATAGACCAAATCCTCCTACAGAGAAGAGAGAGAGGAACTGGTAGAGTATAAATGTTATTCTACTGTAAAATATTTTACACCTTCTTTTGTTAGCACTGTCACATTCCCCGCTCTTTTTCAGAACTTGCTCCTCCACTCATTCTCAGGCTGGGTGCTTCCTTCATTCTGCTTTTCCTTATGTATTAGGGTGCAGCTAGGGACAGTGATATGACACATTGTAGATAACATCCTAACATATTAAATAAGGATGTTCAAACATAGTGACAGATCCTGTTGTATGATGATACATCAGGGCAGCTCAAAGATAAGAATTTTAATATATTCTATTATAGAATCACTTAAGCTGACTAAGTGATAGCTGTGGGAGAATGGAATAGCTTGCAGCTTCTGGAAAGGGTTAAGAGTCCTAGCAATGGGGGGAAAAAATGCCTGGGTGCTGTAGGGAGACAGAAGTAGAAGTAATCAAAATTAACCTGTTAAAGAAAAAATGCTTGATCTCTCTGAGTAATTCTGAGAGATGACACAAGCAATGGACTTTTCGTCTTAGATGAGACTTCCCCAACATATGCAGCCTAACAATACATTTTTTCTAAACTGTCCCCAGCAACATCTTCCCCACAGTTGCTATGAGTATAGGCTATGAACACCTAGCATTAGATCATGGAATCTTAGAGTAGTTTGGGCTGGAAGACACCTTCAAAGGTCATCTAGTCCAACCCTCCTGCAATCAGCTGGGACATCTTCAACTAGAACTTACCAGAATGAGCCCTGTCCAGCCTGGCCTTGAATACTTCCAGGGATGGGGCATCTACCACCTCTCTGGGAAATCTGTTCCAGTTTCTCACCACCTTCACAGTAAAGAACTTCCTTATATCTAGTCTAAATCTCCCCTCTTTTATTTCAAGACTATTACCCCTTATCCTATTTCTGCATGCCCTACTAAAAATTCTGTCCTCATCTTTCTTATAAGCCTCATTTAAGTCCTGAAAGGTCCCAGAACACAAGGAGAACATGAGAGTTGTTCCAGCCTTGTGATCATTTTTGAGGCTCTCCTCTGGACAGGTCCATGTCTTTCCTGTGCTGAGGGTTCCAGAGCTGGATGCAGTACTCTTGGTGGGCTCTCTTTACTCCCACAGAGTGGAGTAAAGGTGGAGAATCAGAATCACTTCCCTCAACTCTGGTGGTTTCAGCCTGCTGCATTTTCCCTAAACTGCTGAATCCCATCTGTGCCACATGATGAAGGAGTTTAGGATCATCTTAGGGTGACGAAAAATGGCAGTGAGTGCCAGGAGTGCTTGGCTGTTAACCTGCAGCCTGCTCTTTGACTGGATCTGATGAGAATAATAGGAAGTGGTAATGAATTGCAAGCTGGAGCCTGGATAAATCACCCTGGTGGTACCACCTGTTGTTTACCCTCCCTCATCTCCCACCCAGGATTCCTCAGATCTGATGAAGGAGCTAGGGTGGGAAGCATCCACGATGGATTTATTGCATTCATTCAGACTGATGAATGTATCCATAGAGAAATACGTGGTGCTCTTTTGCTGTTGAAATAAAGAGTCAGTGCCATGCCCAGCAAGGGTAGCTAGGTATCACTGAACTAAATGGAGAATATGTTGTAGGATTCATACAGATACAAAAGCTGGACTTGGCTGCAAGTTCTAGTAGGTCCATCTCATTTCTATTTTTTGTAAGAACATCATCAAGTATACTAATAACTGTAATGAAAACCTTTCTTCAGCTATATATTTTCCCATGTTAAGTTAAATTTTATCCACAAAGAAAATATCCAGAAGATATTTTGTTCAAGTAAAACTGAAGTCTTTAAGCATGGACATGGAGGACATGATCTTTTATATTAGGAAAGGATCTATTTACCTTTCTCTTCATAACAAAGACAACATGAGTTATAGACCAAAGCCTCACTTAAACCAGGAGATAATGGTCTAATTATGACTTCTGAAATGTGAGTATGAGCTGGTATGACCACTAAACACCTACTACAATTACTTCCATAAACTCTATTGGGTAACATCTAGTTTCTACATCTGTTTTATAAGAAGGGTATTGAAGCCTCTGGAGAAACCTGGAAGTGCTTCTGATTGGACTGGTGATCTGAAAGCAGCTTGCAGCAGCTGTGCCACCCTCTCCACACATAGACAGTGTTTTGAGACCTGCTGTTTTGGGGAGCTGAATTCAGGACGCCTTTGTGTCTGACTTCCTGTATAACAGAACCACATATTGTCATCCCCTGGCCTTTGCACAGAACTTCATGGAGTAAGTCTACAACATATGCCTATGGACTCCTACCACTGGTGCTACTGAAAGTATTTAACAGCACAGTCACTCTCCAGTGAATGCATACACATACACAGTACACTCCTCATGACATTTGCTGCAGCATTCATTTTCTGAAGACAATTTGAACAGCAGGACAGCTTAGGTAACTTTTCAAAAGGTATCTGAGACACCTAGGATTACAAGACACTTTGGTTAACCTATATTAATGATGAAAAGTGTTTACATCCAGGATTTTTTAATAGTAAAATAGTACTGTATTTGAATGATGGAATCTGTTTGTAAAGGAAGAGCCAGTTTCATCACTGGGGGCATGTAACTTTTATTCAGAGATACTACATCAGTGTTGAATTTGGCTCTAAGTACTAAAAGCACCACACTAACTGTATTTATATTTGGCTTTCATGTATGCTTAAGTCTGGCAAGTGTATCTCTTGGGCACCTGTTTGATGCAGAGATTTGTGGAGAATGCCAACATTTGGTCTTGATATTTAAAAACAATTTGTTAATTGTCAAGAAAAGTAAACTGTTAACATCTTTATTTACTGATGAGACATCAGTACTGGACCCTATTCAAAATGGACAGCCATTTATTAGTCCCTGAAGCACTGAAGTGTTTGAACTGCAGGTTTTGGGATTATTATTTTTTTTTTATTATTGTGATTATAAACAGTCCTTAAGTCAATGATTCATTTTCCAAAGAGCTAGACAGTTCTTTTTTTATTAAATGTCATATATAGCTCATGTCAGACGGTGATTTTGGACCCCAAGAAATGCTAAATAAACACATTCTGATTTACCCTTCCATTCTGTTCACTTTCTTTTCTTTCAGGTCATGTTTTATTGCATGTAAAAGTTATGGCTTTTTAAGTTGCAGACTTTCTGCTTCTGGTCATGTGTACATCTGTATTGAGGTGTTGGAATTATTTACAAAGCCAAAATTATAAAATCAGCCTCATGTGCCAGATAGAACTGTGGCAGTAGGCAGAGAGAGGATTATTAGAAAAGGATGTGGTAAAGATGGACTAAACAAAGGGAAGAGCAGTCAGCTACTGCTGTACAAGCAACCTAGTGGAAGGCACTTCCCAAATAAATGAGTCTCTCAGCGCATGTGTGAGTGCAGCTTGGAATCAATTCCCTTGAGTACTTGATAACAAGCTGCCTGGAGGTCAACCTTGTCTTGGTGAGCTTTTGGATAAGTAGCTCGGTCCTGCTGTAGCTACATGGCTATCTGTTTTCAAATTCTGGAGTTCTAATGTAGATCAATCTGTATATACAATCTGCAACCACACCACTGAAAGCAGCGTCGTCAGTCAGGCACTGTGGTCCTGTTTCACAGCAAGGTCACAGTGTATGCAACCACCCTGTCTGAAATGAGAAGCTGACTGTAAAAGTAGCTATATTCCAGCAGAATGGCTCTTTCTTCAGCCATGTTTTCTTCAGTTCCTCATGTTTTCCCTCTAAATTATTTCCTGTTTCTCCCCAGTCTTGCCCTTCCATTTGCAGTGCATTTTGTTTTTCTAACCATCTTTTCGTTCCTTCCTTGGATAAAGAAAGCCAAAGAAAATTGGTTTCTATACAATATTACTTTGCATATATCTAATGTTCATTACCAGGAGCAAAGGAAAGAACAAATATGAGCCCCAGGTGTGATTCTGGTTTATATTGGCAACAAACCCTGCTCAGTTTGCTCCTGTTATCACTTTAAGTCAGTGAATTTTTCACATGAGTAAAACTTTGGAAAGCATGTCACTGTGTTT
>JANRGW010032844.1:0-17500 GCA_024733675.1 Psilopsiagon aymara | reverse complement strand
TTGTTTTAGAGTGGCTATTTGAGTCCTTGTGCCAACAAGAACTACCAATTTTTAATATATATCCTTTTTAGAACTTTATTCAAGTCGTGTGAATATCATCCCCCTCTACCTTATCTGTCAGCATTGCACCTTTTTCTTCCCTCTCAATTTTCTGAAAATAGAAGAAGAAAAAAAAAAAAAAAGGAGAAACAAAAATGCCTGAAGCTTAAGCATTCTAAAGGGGAAGAGGTACTCAAAGTCTTATATTTTAGCATATAATCTTTGCTAAGTGAATTTTAATTATTTTTTCTTAATTACTTAAAACCAATTCATTTTTTCTCAGAACACTGACATTTTGGGAAAAAGCATCTAAAAAATAGATCCTATGGAAAATCTTAAGTTGTGTATACAAGACTTCTTTTTATCAGTTTTGGGATGACCTTTTCAAAGCTTGAAGTCAGGCTCAGGGGTTGCCAATAAAAGCAGGACAGTAATGGCTATTGTCCCAGTGATGTGGGTAGTGCTGTGGAGGGGTCCTGTTCAGAGAGGTTAAACAAGAGGGGAAGAGAAAATGTCAGAAGAAACCTGGGTAACATGGCAATACCAATCCATGAGACAGCAGCAGAAGCTGAAGGTGGGAGGAAATACTGCAGACGCTTTGGGCAGCTTGATTGTGGGAAGAATGAGCCAAATATTAGTTAGCTAGTATTCAACTGCAGAAGGATTTAGCAGGCAAATCGGTGAGAAGACAGGAGAATGTGAATATCAGCTAAGAAAATAGTTTGCATCCCAGTTTTATTTAGACAGCTGTACTATAAGACACACAATAGTTTAAAAATTAACTGTACTGCAGTATGTATGTGTGGGTGGGTATAAATGGCAATAAAACACAAGAGTGTGCCTTTCATACCTGTGTCTCTCAGATCTGATGGAGGTGTATGACTGATATTTTCATTCTGCAAATGTCTATGTGTAGGAAGAAAATGTAGCTGGTTAAGAGGCCATAAGCAGTTTTAAAATGCTTTCTTGCAGATCTGTACGAACTTTGTGTTTTTGAATGCTGAGTAAGAAGATATTCCCTCTACAAGCTTAAAGTTCAGAGTTTAAATACAGGGCTTCTGAATAACGTTTTCTAAAAATATGGACTCTCTTCTGCAAAGTGTTGGTTTGAAATACAGTAAGTATAATGACCTATGCATATGGATGTTGGATAACTGACTGGGGTTTATAGGTTTATAGGCTATGTATATGAGACACTTCCTGTCAAATACTGGTAAAGGTGCTGTAATTTCAATTTACTTCTTAAAGGACAAAAAACAGTAGTTGTTTTACAGTGTCTTGAAGAGATGAGTCTCTGTCTTTTGTGTATATCACAGATACAAATGGTTGGCACTGAGTTACAGGCTTGGGTAAGTGTAAAGAGAGTTACCCAAGCCATTTCTGTTTCCAGTGCTGTGTAGCAGAAGTAGCTTTTGTCTTTGGTGCAGATTCTCATGTGAGCTGACCCCCTGAAGATGGCTGGGTTATCAGTCATACCCCATACTTCAGTCTAGAAGCAGCAGCCCTTGCACTTGCTCTGTTGATATCATGGGATCTAGGACATGTGGCTCACACAGGCAACTGAGAAGCCGTGCTGGCACAGAGCACAGGCGTTGGAAGTGGGGTGTGGGGTGGGGTTGTAAGGATGTGACAAGATTGGGTCCCATTTTGGGGTGGAGGCTTTGATCTGTGCATCCTGAACTGAATGGGAAGAAAAGAAGGGCAGGATTAAAGGTGAGGTGAGGTAATTAAGGTGAGGATAGGTGACATTACAGTTGGAGGTCTGTTACAGGCTGCCTGACCAGGAAGACCAACTAGATGAGGCTCTCTGTAGACAGGTAGGAGGGGACACACATTCACAGGCCCTGGTCCTCATGGGGGACTACAACCACACTGATATATGTTGTAGGGACAGCATAGCAGGGCAAAAGCCATACAGGAGGTTTCTCAAATGTGTTGATGATAGCTTCCTTCTCCAAGCAATAGAGGAACCTACAATGAGGGGGACTATGCTGGACCTTGTCCTCACCAAAAGGGTGGGGTTGGTGGGGAATGTGAAGCTGGAGGGCAGCCTTAGCTGCAGTTACCACAAAATGGTGGATTTTGAGATCCTGAGAGTGGTGAGGAGGGCAATGCAGCAAGCTCACTACCCTGGATTTCAGGAGAGCACACTTTGTCCTCTGAAGGGATTTGCTTGGTGGAGTACCATGGGATAAAGCCCTGGAGGGGAAAGAGGCCCAAGAAAGCTGAATAATATTCAAGGATCACCTCCTCGAGGCTCAGGTGCAATGCATCCTAACAAAGACGAATTAGGTCAAGAACACCAGGAGGCCTACATGGATAAACAAGGAGCTCCTGGACAAACTCCAGCATAAAAAGGAGGGCTACAGAGCATGGAAGGAAGGGAAGAATATAGAGAAATAGAGCAGTCAGGAGTCAGGTTAGAAAAGCTAAAGCCCTAACAGAACTCAATGTGGTCAAAGATATTCAGGGCAACAAGAAAAACTTCTATAGGTATATTGGGGTAAAAGGAACACTAGGAAAAATATGAGCCCACAGGAAAGAAATGGGAGACCCGGTCACCTGAGACATGGAGAAGGCTGAGGTTCTCAGTGACTTTTTTCCTCAGACTTCACTGCTGAGAGCTTCAGCCACATTGCCCAAGTCACAGAAGGTAAAGGCAGGTACTGGGAGAATGAGGAACCATCTGCTGTAGGAGAAGATCAGGTTTGAGAATATCTAAAGAACCTGAAGTCGCACAAGTCCATGGGACCTGATGAGATGCATCTGCAGGTCTTGAAGGAACTGATGGATGTAGTTCTCAAGACATTATTATTCATATCTGAAAAGCCATGGCAGTCTGGTAAAGTTCCTGCTGACTGGAAAATGGGAAATGTAACCCCCATTTTTGAAAAGAGAAACAAGGAAGATCTGGAGAGCAGACTGGTCAGCCTCACCTCAGTGCCCAGCAAGATCATGGAGTAGAATTTCCTGGAAAATGTGCTAAGGCACAAGGTGGTGACTGGTTAAAGCCAGGGTAAGTTGTGCTTGACAAATTTGGTAGTGACTGACATCATATAACTGGACTTGGGAAAAGCATTTGACACTGTCTTGCATGACAATACGGTCTCTAAACTGGAGAGGCGTGGATTTGACAGGTAGACCACTAAGTGAACATAGAATTGGCTGGATGGTTGCACTCAAAGACTTGTGATCAATGGCTCAATATCCAAGTGCAGAGCAGCGATGAGTGGTGTTCCTCAGGGGTCAGTGTTGGGACCCATCCCATTCAACATCTTTGTTGGCGACATGGACAGTGGGATTGAATGTGCCCTCAGCAAGTTTGCTGATGACACTAAGCTGTGTGGTGCAGTCAACATGCTGAAGGGAAGGGACGGCATCCAGACGGACCTTGACACGCTTGGGAGCGGAGCCAGTGACAGCCTCATGAAGTTCAACAAGGCCAAATGCAAGGTTCTGCATATGGGTTAGGGCAATTTTAAGTACAAATATAGGTTGTATGGAGAATGGATTGAGAACAGCCATGAGGAGAAGGGGTGTTGATTGACAAGAAGCTAAACATGACCCAACAGTGTGCACATGCAGCCCAGAAAGTCAGCTGTGTACTGGCCTGCATCAAAAGAAGCATGACCAGCAGGCTGAAGAAAGTGATTCTCTCTCTCTGCTCTCAAGAGACCTCACCTGCAGCACTGTGTTCAGGTGTTGGGCCTCTAACACAAGAGGCATGTGGACTCGCTTGAGTGAGTTCAGGGGAGGGTTTTTCAGAAGGTACTACTGGAAGGGGGACTGAAAGACCTTTCAAAAGTGTAGCATTTTACAGAACAAATCTTTTCAGTGAGCAATCATGCAATACTTGGGCTCTCAACAACTCATTAAGGCCATGGCTGCAAGTTTTAATTCTTTGATGAAAGCTAATGCCTGCTGGTGGGTTGATAAGATATGCAGCTTAAAAAAAAAACTAATTGAAGATGAGATGCCATTGTGTTGATTATTGTGTCCCAAGACTTAATGTTTTCAGACTGCAGCCTGGAAATTAGTAACTGAAACAGTCGTATGAGAGATATCTACGACAAATGCTGGCTGTAAATAGCTACGAGGTAGATGGTACACTTGCAAGGTCAAACCTCCCTAAAACTAGTAACACTTGCTTCTGTGGTAATTGAGACTACTGCTTTAAGACAGAAGACATCAATTTTAAGGATATTTTTTTCTAAATTAGATCTTATTTCACACCCTGTTAAGAAATTGCCTTCTAGTTTAGTTACTGTCTGGGGAAATGAAAGAGAAATGTGCTTTTTTTTTTTTTTTTTTTTTTTTAATTAAAATATTTTCCTAAATACATGATTCAGCCACGTCCAAAGTGTTTCTATGTATGTTCTGAACAACACTTAAAAGATGGTAATTGCATTGCAGCCCTTTAACTAAGATAGTCTGCCTGCTACCTTATGGTAGATCTCTAAAATCAGTGCAATAATGTAACTCTCTGCCATACAGCACTCACTTTCCAGAGACTTTAGCCAAGGAGGCTAAGTCATGGTCATTTAGATAGGGGAGCAACTCAGGACTCCACCTCCTTTTCTAAGCAGGGTCAACACTGAATTCAGACAGCTTGCTGCACTGGCTTTGCCCAGCTGGGCGAGGTTGAAAAATCAAAGCAAGAGGGCCTGTAGAAGACAGGAAGCCACTAGTACTGGTAATTAAGGACAAAAATATTTTGCATTTTAGTGACTTGGCATGTTTAAGCTTAGCACAGGCTCGTTCTTTTATCTTACGATGCTGTGCTAAAACCATCTCGGCAAAGCAGGTGGCTAAGAAGGATGTCAGCAAAGAAGCAGCTGCAGTCTCATCATTTAATCTCAGAAGTGACTTCGACTTCCTTATTAAAGGGGCATATAGGGCAGTGATATTGCTGTAGAAGGACTCACTGCCTTGTTTACTAGGCCCACAGCTTGCCTTTGGAGCTGGTACTGAAACCACCCCCTCCTCAGTGCTCACACGCACCAGTTTTTCTCTTTGTATGGCACAGTGTTTCATGTACTGCCCCATTAAAACAGTTTCCTTTGTTAGAGAGTTCTCATTCCTCTTTAATTATGTCCTCCAGAGTGGCATTCAAGGATAGGTTATTTTCCTTCTTTGTAGAGGATGTGGAGTAATTTTCCCAAGGCAGTTTAAACTTCCTCTTTCCTTTAGTAATCCTAGTGTTTTAAATTACTCTTTTAATCACCATCCCAAAGTAATCACCACGCAATAGCCTGTCCTGTGTTTCTGATTCAGGAATCAGAAAGTTCCCCTTTTCTGTGGCTGAGGAGGTGACAGAGAAATGACTATTTTGTGGTTTATTTTTTAAAAAAAAATTATTAATTTTGCTTTTTTTCTTTTTTTTTTTTTTTTTTTTCCTTTCACCTACTTTTAAGAGGATCTGAGTTGGAGAAGGGATAATGTTTCCTGAATGCTTCAAATTTCCCTTGTTTTAGGATTTTTGATTAACTCCTCAGTTTTAATGATTATCATCCTCTGCAGAATTCACTTCCATTAAAAACCATCTTTTCCATATCTGATTAAACTCTCTTTCTTTAGGTCTTGTTGAGTCCTTTGTGATATGTGGAATCCAACAGGGGTACAATTAACCAGCTCCATTCCTTAGAGAGTTGCTTGAAGCCACCTTTTAAAAAACCTATAGAAAAGAATTAAATGTGTGGTCTCCATTTCTGTGAAACGGCAGTGCTTATGATAATAGACTACCACACTTGTCTAAGAATACATGGGTCAGCCTTTTTTTCCTGAAGACCCAGTTCAGCATATTCTTTCCTGTGTGGGCTTCACTTTCATTCTTTTCTACTAACTTTGCTTTCATGGATTGCAAACAAAGAGAAATAGTTGATGGCGATGTTCAACATTTGTTCATGGGCTACAGGTTTTGTGCTGCCAACTTACAAACTTTGGCATTCAGGGATCCCAGTACAAGTTGTTCAGAAAATTTTAAATACCTTGGGATTTCCATCCCCTTTTTCTGCAGTTTGCATTCATAGTTCTTTAATTTAGTCAAATTTTAGCTATATCCATAGAATGGCAGCTTTGCATAGAATGTAGGTGGTGCTGAAATGGATGGTGAACATCTGTGTAAATGAGACATAGAGACAGAAAGTACAACCTGCTTTTGCAGACGACAAGAAATTGTTCCCATTATATTTTCAATCTGTCTTTAGGAAGCTGCCTTTTTCTTTACTCAATTTTAAAGGGGTGATTTTTCACAACTGGCTAGTACGTTATGTACTAAATTTCTCTCTCTCTCTCTCTTTTTAAAGCTTTTGGAGCGTGTGACCACTGGGGACAAGATGCCTTCCTTATCTGAGTGGACTTTTGGGAAATCCCTATTCTTGTTGAAAATACAGACTTCTCTCATCTGGTTTTAGAGATGTCAGGGAATTTACCAGTGAATCTTGTTAACCACAGAACTGTTTCCAAAGCACAGATGGACCTGATTTCATTGTTTCTTGTCTGAGTCATATTCTTCAAAGCAAGAGGCTAGGTGTTTCCAAAGTATGTAGGGAAGGAAATGGTGTGACTCATCTAAGCATGATCAGATGTACACAGGCCTTGCTTCTGAGGCAAGGTCCTTAGAAGTTCTTGACAAAGTGGAAGACATCTTGCATTTTGGACAGTGACTGGTGTAATAGGATATTTGAAGTACAAAATTGCAGTAAATTGTATAGAGAACATTTCAGGAAAAAGACATCGTGTACAAGTTAACAGTGCCTTCTATGGAAGAATGTTCTCTTTCAAGGAACTCATCTTGGCTGCCGATTGAAACAACACATTACACAGAATATATCCATTTAGAAGGACTGTGCAAGTGCAGAATGTGCGGCAGAATAGCTGGCACTAACATAGGGCTAATACTTCTGTCCCTTCCATTCTTTTGGTTTCATCCTCTAAATAAAAAATATTCTGAATCATGATGAAGGCTAACATGGGACTTGCCCTCTCTTTCTTCTGGAAGGACTAGTTATAGGTTAAAAATTGAATAGTAATTTATATATTGGTGAGTAGCACTGGTAAAATGAATTCTGACTCTGAGAAGCTATTTCCAGCCTTCTCTTCTCGTTCTCCCAGTTTATCCAGGCAAAACTGACTAAATCGCATTGTAAGAAATGCCAGCAGTCTAAACCTTTCAAATCTGGTGGCACAGATCATGTGTGAGAATTTTGCTTGCTGAGGATCTGACTCCATGTGCACACATACAGAAACCAGCTGTACTGGAGACCAAGGGACAGTCAGTCATGCTCAAGTTTTAGAAAAAGAAATCGAACTCATACCGTATTAACTAAACCCCACCCTTAAAATAAGTGGGCAAGGAAAAAAATGAACAAAGGAAGATATAAGGCTATGCTTGTCACTGAAGTCCTTTCTATGCATAAAAAATTCTGTGCAATAATTTCTTTTATGCTATACTATGTGTTTCTGTCTTCCAGATACTCAAGGATAGGTTCCTACTCAGTTTCTCTTACATGTCTAACAAAAAGCTGGGAGAATTGATCTATTCCAGAAGTGAAATTTGGTGGTAATAGCTTCAAGCATTGAAATGAGTAACTTTTAGAAGAAGCAGATGACTAATAACGAAGAAAAACAAATGATACGTGGTCACACCATGACATTTACTTTTTTTTTTAAAAAAAAGTCTATTTTGCTGCCATTATATTTATTTCCTATGAAATATAATCTTGTGGCCACTTTCACTTTGAGCCAACATGGACTGTCACTGCCACAACCCTGTGTTTTTCCTCCCATATTTTCATCTCTGTCCAGTCATTGCTGCATCTATGGTTCTGTAGCTGGATCTCAAAAATGAGATGAGTCAAAATAACAGAGGAAAATATTAATGGAAAAGAGGCATTTCTAATGAGGTTTGAAACAAGGGTTCATCCACCCTTCCTGGTCCAGTTCACCTTGCATAGCGGTGACAAACACACTATGGGGTCAGAGAGTGGATGGGGCAGGTGGGATGCAGAACAACTTCTGGAGGTACTGTGCGAAGAAGACTTTGAAGCAATGACCTAATTAACATACTCAGAGCTCTGAGCCAAGTTCAGTTTCTTGGCAGCGTATGAGGGGTTTTTGTTTGCCTGTCCTGTTGTGGGTTTGGGTTTGGTTTTCTTTGTTTCTTGTTTGCTGTTGGGTTTTGTTTTTTTTTTTTTTTTCCCATTATTTTTTGGTAAATAACTGCCTTGAGAATTTTGGGCTAAAGATCCATCATTGGTTTGGTCGTATGTGGGGCACTTCAAATGTTAAGTCCATTCACTCCTTAGCCCTAAATTTGGTAGCTCTGAAGTAACCCCCAGCTTATGGATGCATGTCAAAAGCAAATAACTAAGCAAAAATGAGTAACAGAGGTCAAGGTATATAAGAAGTTCAGCAGATGTATTATAACAGTGACTCAGGAGGACAGCATATTAGTAAATTAGGCTTTTGCCAGATGTAAGAACTGATCCTTTTTCAATTGGGTATCATCTGAAAGGTCAAGAAGTAATGAAGCATGGGCGTACAGATCCCCTATTGCCATGTGTTGCTACAAACTCTTATCTCATAATGCACTGGCAGTTACAAGATACCAAACATAATAAACCAACATCCTGTGGGTGTCCGAGGTGCAGATCAATGGCCTAAAGAGTATTCTGCAAGAAATGACAATGGATGGAACAGTAAAGAAGGGGTATTTTATACTGAATTCCCTAATTTTACAGTGTCAGTGTATTTTCGATTTTCTGATATTTCACATTCCAGTGCTCTCCTGTGATGCAACTGAGTGCTGTTTACTCTTGAATAATTATCAAAAGATCAGAAGCCAAATCCTTTTCTGATTTACACCAGCACATATTAAGCTACCTCTGTTGATTTTTAGCTAATTTGGAGTCACTCCAAGTGCATAGTGGTGTAACTGACGTAGAATTTGGCCCTGTAACTCTACAAGAAATAATTTCCTAGATGGATACGAGTCCTGGTACTAAGGTAAATGTGACAGAAAATCTGTGATTAGGTTGGATTGACTTCCACACTAGGAACCTTTTTTGTAAATACTATATATAAATACCAGAAAAATGCTGTTTGTTTTATATATCTGTGGATAAACACAATTTTATTAGAGCTACCAATATGTAATAAGGAAAGTAGCCATTTTAAGTAACAGATGTCCTATAGCAGCCCCCACAAAACAGAGGATGGAATAAATCTTAAAAATATTGTTGGAAAAAGGAGTTCCACATTGCCACTAAAAGTAGACCTTGTTTTCTTTTGCTGAGCACTTTCAACATCTAGACCTTGGTGGTTAAATTTGTATCCCCTCTAAATATTAAGAAAAATTCAGTAAGGATCACGCTTGTCACTTGGGTATAATACACTTATTTAAATGGGCACACCACTTCTCAAATGAGAGGGCAGGTACTGAATGACCTTTCCGAAGTTTTTTTCAATGCTTAATTTATATGACTTGTACGTAGTTGTTTATGTTGTATAGTCCATTGTTGTAGCCTCGTTTTGAGGCAAAACTCATAGATTCTCCGGAATCCTCTTAACCCACCAGTGAATCAGTAAACCACTGCAAGTACTCTATTTTTTATTGAATTTCAGCTCTATTTTTTACTGATTTTTTTCAATATTTTTTTACTCTATCTATTTTTTCCTCTATTTTTTATTGAATTTCCAAGAAAGGAGAGGATGGAAACAGACATAATCAGTTAGATTTGGCCACATTAATACAATTCAAAGTAATATTTTCTCTTCCTCATCAGTATATATTGCACATTAATGAGGGTTTTTCAAGTACCTTTATATGGTAAGATAATAGTTAATATCCACCATGACCAAATGCTCTGCTCCCATAAGGTTTTTTGTGTAGTAATGTCTTTTCTTCTAAAGTCGTTGGTAATTGGCTGTTTCTGCTTCACTTGATTATATGCATAGTACCTTTAATCTCATTGAGATGAGTTTCCTGTTTCTTGAGATCATTACAAAATCCAAAACCTTTGGGCAGCTGGTTTACTTTTCCACAGATGCTGACATGCAGACCACTGCCTCTGTATGGTCTCTTCTTGCTCGTACTCTTGGAGACCGTGTTCCAAGTTCTAATTTGCTACTGCAAGTGGTCATGTTTTGGAGATTTTCCCTCAGAACCAATAATTTTCCACATTATAACCTTAGTGAAACGTAAAACAACCTCCAGCTAAACCCTTAGTGTGGAGTGTTTGCTGCAACAAGATGCAGGAAATTTAATCTATATGGTCTGGATATTTGTGCAATTCAGATATTATCAGTGAAGTACGTCACTGTTGGAGGCCAGAGCATCAGTCTAAAGATCTTTCTACAGCATTCGTTGTCTGCCTGTTGCACCTCTACCAACAGCAGTTGTTCACACCAGAGCCCCACTGAAATCACCAGTGGAAGTAAGGAGCTCCATATGTGGCTCACTGCAATAGAGTATTAGTCAAGAGTTCCTATCTTACTGCCGTTGGCTTTTTACTTTCTACTGTGGTTTTGAGCTCTATTTATTCCACATGAGTTTTACCACAGTTGGCTGTTTTATCCCCAACATACTCTCTCTCCACAGCAACACAATCTTAAACCCCACAAATAATAGTATGAATCAAATATTATGTGCTGGAAGACATGAATCATAACATTTGAGACAGCACCCCTGCCTGCATCCGTGATTCATTCTGATTTATTGAGAAAAAATCAGAGCAGAAGTTTCTGAGTTTTGCTTTGGCTCTTTTAGTTTTTGAAATCCATCGTTAATAACAGAGCTGCAGTCTGTTTATGATCAGAACTCTATGATGGTTTACCTGTATTGTCAAGTACCAGTGAAGGCAACTCTTCTGTGCAACACAGGCACTTACTAATCCATACAGTTGCCTTGAAAGCTAGGGGCTGTTTCAGAATTAACCTTGACTTCAGCACAGGGTCTCTTAAACTGTGTTTAGTTTCTGTGCATACATTTTAATTCAGACATTCTAATGTAAAAATGAACTGCATGTCTGGATAACTTGGAACCCACTGAATGCACTTTGACATTATGCAAGATCTTGTTAACTTTATCTATGTTTCATTGCCTTTTCTGCAGAAAGGGAGAAAGGGAAATTGGATCAAGGTCTTAGTTTACTACTATTAGTCAACAGTGAGAAAAAAATCAAAGCCACATTAATAAACTAAATATTACCTCCCACTGATCATTGGCTACCAGGCAGATAGAGTTCATTCTGATGGACTCCTAAGAGGGTCTTCAATAAAGTAAAATATTGAGCTTGGCATTTCTCTTGCTTGCTGCCAGGAAGGTCTAAATTGAGTCCCAGTTGTTTTTCAGATTAATCCATTTGAGAGTATAGAATCTGGCAAGAGTATTTTACAACTTTTTGAAAATGTGTTTATACTTAATATAGTTTGGGATCTTTCATGTATCTGTGCTTAATTATAAAACACTCATATCAAGTACAAGGTATTAGCATGAATGCCTAAGGAGACTTGATAGAAAATAAGCAAAGTATAGCGGCACAAAGCAGAGCTCAGCTTGGATGAGGGACTGAGCCAAAGCATCTGCAATGTTTTTCTGAAATCCTGCCATGTTTTAAAAGTGATGACTGCTCCTGCAGTACTTCTGTTGCTGGGGGCCTGGTTCTTCCTGTTGTTTGCACCATTTTTAGCTCAGTTGACTTGAGAATTAATTATATTTCTGTAAATCAAGAGAAGGAGGAGAATTTGGCTTAGTCTTTCCTGTCAACTGGAGAAATGTAATAACTCTCTGCTGCAGACTTTAAAAGAAATATGGATGTAGAATGAAGGGTCTAAGATTTTAGAGGCCATCTTCAGCTCCAAGCATCTTGTTTCAAAGTCTAGTGAATGAAATGGCAGATGCATATGTAAAGAAGTGTTCAGCTTTATAAGCAATTAGCTTTCAAGCCTTACATGACTGGGTTGGCACTTACAATGGTATAATGTAGAGTTGGCTGTTAATTTTTCAACCCAATGATTGTACCTTAATAAAAAACAACAAAAAACCAACACCCAAACAATGGTGTTCACTGAAGCTGAAATTACTTTTTACTTAAAGGTATTGGTTTTGACTGAACTTTTGAAGGGAAGATTTTTTCATCTAGGTTGGAATTGTGAGAGGAAGTAAAACCCCATCACAGAAGGGAAAATGTCCTCCTAGTCAGATAAACAACAGGTGGGGAGGACCAAGGTGAGGGGATGGTCTTGAACACTCTCACATGGCAAATGAAACTAAACACCACGCAACTGGTTGTTCTGATCTTCATCCTCCTGTCCCTCCATGTGGTCATCTTGAATGAAGGGTGGTGAGTTTTAATTTCATGGGAGTCTTAGACATGTTGAAGCTTGCTGAAGGCTCTTCTCTTAGTGTAACATCTGCCTTCGCAATAGAAGCCTCCAGATCACTAAAATACTCCTGTTTGAGTTCTGACCCTCTGAGTATTTTGGGCCATACCTCAGAGACCTAGCATTCCTTATTTGTTGCTTTTCTGAACTTTTATTAGAAAATTGTTCTATCTTATCTTATTCAACTCTTTTTTGCATTTTTCAGATACTTTCACAATTTTGACCTGTGTATATAGTCTAATATATATGCTTGAAACTAAGACAACATGCCTTATGTGACATGCAAAAATCATCTACTACCTCACATTCTGTCTGTGGATAAACATCAAAGTCTCTAACAAATTGTATCATAGCTCATTGCTTGTTCTGACAGTAGTAACATGTAATCCTGCTAAAGGAAACCACAGGAAATCTACGAAAGTTACCAAATTTCCTTCTACTGAAAGCCTAGCTCTCTCTAACATCGATATGTTGCCAGTGACATCTGCCTACAGATTAAAACAAATCATAGAATCATAGAATCATAGAATAGTTAGGGTTGAAAAGGACCTTAAGATCATCTAGTTACAACCCCCCTGCCATGGGCAGGGACACCTCCCACTAAACCATGCCACCCAAGGCTATGGTCAACCTGGCTTTGAACACCGCCAGCGATGGAGCATTCACAACTTCCCTGGACAACCCATTCCAGTGCCTCACCACCCTTACACTAAAGAATTTCTTCCTCCTATCCAATCTAATCTTCCCCTGTTTAAGTTTAAACTCATTACTCCTTGTCTTATCATTACAGTCCCTAATGAAGAGTCCCTCTCCAGCATCCCTAAAGGCCCCCTTCAGATATTGGAAGGCTGCTATGAGGTCTCCATGAAGCCTTCTCTTCTCCAGGCTGAACAGCCACAACTTTCTCATCCTATCTTCATACGGAAGGTGCTCCAGTACTCTGATCATCCTCGTGACCCTCTTCTTTACTTGTTCCAACACTTCCATGTCCTTTTTATGTTGAGGACACCAGAATTGCACACATACTCCAAGTGAGGTCTCATGAGAGCGGAGTAGAGGGGCAGGATCACCTCCCCTGACCTGCTGGTCACTCTCCTTTTGATGCAGCCCAGGATGCGGTTGGCTTTCTGGACTGAAAACGCACACTGAAGCCAGCTCATGTTCATTTTTCCATTGACCAACACCCCCAAGTCCTTCTCTGCATGGCTGCTCTAAATATCTTCTCCTGTAGGTGTGCCTGGGATTTCTCTGACCCAGGTGTAGGACCTTGCACTTGTCATGGTTAAACTTCATGAGGTTGGCATCAGCCCACCTCATAAGCGTTTCAAGGTCCCTCTGGATAGCATCCCTTCCCTCCAGCATATCAACTGAACCACCCAGCTTGGTGTCATTGGCAACTTGCTGAGGGCGCACTCAATCCCACTGTCCATGTCACCAACAAAGATGTTGAACAAGACCAGAACCAATTGCGATCCCTGAGGGACACCACTCGTTAGTGGTCTCCAGGTGGACATTGAGCCATTGAGCACAACTCTTTGCATGCGGCCATCCAGACAGTTCTTTATCCACCAAGTGGCCCAACTATCAAACTGTTGTCTCTCCAACTTACAGACAGGGATGCCATGTGAGACAGTGTCAAACGCTTTTTGCCAGGCACAGAGGTGAGACTGACTGGTCTCTAGTTCCCCAGCTCATCCATTTTCCCCTTCTTGAAAATGGGGTTATATTTCCCCTTTTCCAGTCATCAGGAACTTCACCTGACTGCCATGCTTTTTCAAATATGATGGACAGTGTCTTCGCAATTTCATTTGCAGCTTCTTCAGGACCCGCGGATGGATTTCATCAGGTCTCATGGACTTGTGCACATTCAGGTTCTTAAGATGGTCTCGAATCAGATCCTCTCCTACAGTGGGCCCAGGGTTTTCATTCTCACTGTCCCTTAGTCTGCCTTCCAAGACGTGGGTGGTGTGGTCAGAGCATTTGCTACTGAAGACTGAGGCAAAGAAGTCATTAAGAACCTCAGCCTTCTCCAAATCCAGGGTAGCCAGTTCTCCTGACAGCTTCTGGAGAGGGCCCACATTGTCCCTAACCTGTCTTTTATTTGCAATGTAATTATAGAATACCTTCCTATTTTCCTTACCCCCCTAGCCAAGTTTAATTCTAAGTGGGCCTTAGCTTTCCTAACCTGCTCCCTAGCTTCCCGGACAACATCCCTGTGTTCTTCCCAGGTCACCTGTCCTTGCTTCCACCTTTTATAGGCCTCTTTTTTCCCCTCAAAGTTTTCCTCAGCAGCTCCTTATCCACCCAAGAAGGTCTCCTGGCCCTCCTTGCTGCACTTCCTTCTTGCTGGGATGCAACACTCCTGAGCTTGTAGTAGGTGATCCTTGAATATCAACCAAGAGTCTTGGTCCCCCCTTCCCTCTTGGGCTATGTCCCATGGAATCTTACTGAACAGGTTCCGGAAAAGGCCAAAGTCTGCTCTCTTGAAGTCCAGGGCAGTGAGCTTGCTGCACGCTCTTCTCACTGTTGTGAAGATCACTAATGAAGGTCACAAAAAGCACACACACCCCCCCACCAACAACCCCCCAAAACCAGCAAACGGACAAAAAAAGGGAATGAGAGATGTGTTTTATGTAAGATAATTTAGATTTTAGAATTAATTCATTGGCAATTGACATTGCTGGCAAGCACAACCATAGAGATTTTTTTCCTTCTCTAGCTCTCAGCTGAGTTTAATATGGCACTGTTGTTAGCCCTATAAAAATTACTCCACTACGAGAACACACTTAGTGCATCATAAATCGTATCACATGGATGAAAATAGAACAACGTTGAATTGGCATGTAGCACATCTATGTAGAAATAATCAAAATCAAATATGGCTTGAAATCCCTAGGTGAATGACTGTATGCAAAAAGGCTAAATATCTATGCAAAGCAATAAGAAGCAGGGTACCTTCTTTTGCTTCCTAAAAGTGAATGAAATTTCTCAAAATAATGGCATTGAATGGACAAACTTGTCCTTGGAGACAATGGATTATTTATTGAAATTTGAGTTTGGATCAAGATAGATTTGTAAGTGTGGTAAGACAACCAAAACTCTTAAAAAGACAAAAAAACTATCTTGGAAATATTGTGCTTATTAACCAATGAAATTTCAGTAAGTGCCTATGAGAGTGGTTACTGGAAAATTAGCTACTGGTTATATTTTGAAAACAAGGTTAGAGTTGAGCTTGACCTATATAAACAGAATAAATTGTATAATTTCTGCTTTTTCTGGCTCCTCAAGGCATTGAAGATTTTATTTTAATCTGACAGATCTTAATGGCTTTTAGAAAGATGTTTCATGAAGAAAATCTCAAGTTATTGTCCAAGAAAACCAGTCCAAGATTATTCTACCATCTGTGGGCAACTTGGATGCACACAAACATTAATCTATCTACTGGTCATGTCTGGGATTTACTGAAGAAAAAGCTTTTTTATTAAAAATGCCACTTTCTGATCCATAGTGCTCAGAAGGGCTTAAGCCATAATGTGACATCTGTTGGCTGAACCAATTATGTATAAGGCATTTTTGATGCAATGCTTTTGTTAGAACATGCCAAAACCATTGAAACTTTAATTGGAAAAAAATTCACAGGTCCAGATTTTAATTTTCAGAGACAGAAGGAAGAAGAAGAGAACCAGTTCATTTCAGACGTTTATCTGCTGTGAGAAGACAGATTCATTTGCCTGCTCTGCCATATTTATCTTCACTGGCCATGTGAGTCCTTTGATCAGAGGTCTTAGAACAGCCTGCCTAGTGCGTAAAACTGTTGCTGGAGTGAAAAGGTGCCTTTATTTTGCATTGGACAGTAAATAAATTGTGCATCCCTGGCAAAATGAAAGTATTTGACCTCCCTTTAAGCAGTCTGCCTAAATCCTGGAATAGGTTGACAATGGGTTGTTCTGGCAATAACAGTGCAAGAAAAAAGAAAATATATGTTTAATGTGAAAACAGAGAATTGATCCATACCCTAATAGTTCTACTATTGCACTATGAATACCAGTATAAATACAAGCCAGGGAAAACCTGACTTGAAAAGAAGATGTCTGAACACACTTTTGGCCAGCAAAGGAAAGTAGAAGTTAGTTGCATCTGAAGGGTACAAATTGATTAGGGAAGGACTACTTCAAAGAAGAAACTGTGAAAATGAACTCGTTTCTTAAAAGACTTTGACAAGCACATAGAGAATCTACCTATCTCTGGCCTTAAATAGCTGAATTTTCATGTATGTACCAAAACATCTCTACAAAAAAGTCCTTACTAAAAAAATAAGGACCTTTCTTTATAACCTAGGTATTTACACTTTTAAAACACTGTTTTCCTAAATAACAGGTTATGCAAATATATATTCTACAGCCGTGAATTTTTTCTTTCCTCTCTTCAGATTGTTCTGATTTTTGAACTACTGATCAACTACATACCCTACCAAAGCCAATCCAATGTGAGGTGCTCAATTCCTATGATAATCATAGCATTTCTAAAAAAAAATTCTGAAGGTTGTAGCCCAGCTGGAATAGAAAACTAAGGCCCTAGATGCAAGATCTCTCTATATTATTACAGAAAGTGAATAAGTGAAACATCATGAAGTTTAACCATGGCAAGTGCAAGTTCCTACACCTGGGTCGAAGTAATCCCAGGCACAGCTACAGGCTGATCAGAGAAGAGATTCAGAGCAGCCCTGCAGAGAAGGACTTGGGGGTGTTGGTCAATGGAAAAATGAACATGAGCCGGCAGTGTGCGCTTGCAGCCCAAAAAGCCAACCGCATCCTGGGCTGCATCAAAAGGAGAGTGACCAGCAGGTCAAGGGAGGTGATCCTGCCCCTCTACTCTGCTCTCATGAGACCTCACTTGGAGTATGTGTGCAGTTCTGGTGTCCTCAGCATAAAAAGGACATGGAACCGTTGGAACAAGCCCAGAGGAGGGTCACGAGGATGATCAGGGGACTGGAGCACCTTCCGTATGAAGATAGGATGAGAAAGTTGTGGCTGTTCAGCCTGGAGAAGAGAAGGCTGCGTGGAGACCTCATAGCAGC
>JANRGW010032843.1:0-59960 GCA_024733675.1 Psilopsiagon aymara | reverse complement strand
CCAGGCCGGCCAAGCTTCAGTGATTGGATAATGGACTCGACAAATTATTCTTTTCAATCTGGGTCTAGAAATTGCTCCTCAAGAGACAATATATCCCACCCTTGTTGTGATTACCATATTCTATCTCTGCATTTGTCCATAAGGCCATTGTAATCAGATAGTCAAGGATTTAATCCCATTTGTAATGTAAATAAGTTTTTGACTGTTTGCAATGGCTGCAAGTGATAACATCATCTGATAGAGTCTTAAAATCTGAAATCTTGATTTGTCTGCATCAAGCTTTGTCTAGATTGCTTTTTATTTCAGCTTCAATGGTACAGTAGCCAGAATAAGTAGTCTCCAAGTCAGAAATTTTTCTTTGGCTTCTTAGGTCAAGGGATAGCTATATCGCTCATTAATCTCCTGTGATACTGTGACTAAGCACTTCACTGTAAGAAGGTTATAACTGTTGTCTCTGCCTACATGTATAAAAGGAGATTTTCAACATTTATTTCCATTCCTTTAACATGAAACTGTACTTTTCATCTGACAAGTTTAAGACAGATGATCAGATTGTCTGTGCCTATCTCAAACTTATAGCTGCAGGAGACAATATAATTAATGTCCCTGTTATAGAAGAGGGGAAATACCCTGTCTCCTGGCAGGGTCATTTGCTATCAGCCTGGCAGTAAGGAGATGGGCTTTTCCTAATAACTGATACCATAAGGAAAGCCTTACCCTAAGCTGTGTACAAACAGGGGTGCCACCTGACTGAATGGTGCTCATTTTGTCACTTGGGGATGTTGAGAAATAGAGGTTGTCATTTATAGCCACAAAGGAAAAGAGGTGTCATCAGCAACAGCGTAGTTAATGGAGGAACTCCACAAGGGATTCTGGACCCCAAAGGAAGAAAAAGTGTTTCACTCATGTCCCTTGACATGCTATTTAATTATCACCACCTAATGTATGCTTACTTAAACCTTAATTAAGGTTTTATCTTATAAATTCCAAAGTCCACTCACTAGCTCTCTGGGCAGAGAGTATCAAATGACTACCTGAGTCCCAAATGGGCAGTCTTTGTCTTGCAGTAAGCAGCCCTGTGGAATGTTATCTTATTTTGGCAATGATTACTGGCAGCCTATAGAAGTCTTTCGTGTGCTTGGTAAATGATGGTTTGTACAATAATATTTGCATTAATATTATATTAATATTTTTTAAAGGGAAAGGCATATTAGATCCTGGTGACAGGATTTTTCCAAACCATGCTACTTACTAAGGATAACCCTGATCTCTGCTATGCCTGGTTATTTCAAATGACCAAAATAAAACGATTTCAGGAAAAGCAGAGCTGAGTTTGAGATGTAAGCTTTTGTTTTTCAAAGGGAGTGCGAATACCTGGTCAAAATATATTCAGGTACAAAAATATTCGCATTCATCCTAGTGCATTTTTATACTTTCAGGATGAAATTGTTTCAGGGAGGGAATGATTTCTTTCTTTCATCAACAGCATATATTTTAAGCTTTCATTAATTTGAACACTGAAAAATTATTTGATAAATAACCAGAAATTTGTTAAGTCAGCTAGTACAGAAGAAGAAATGCCTTCCTAAATACTCTGCTTACAGACATGAAAGTTTATTATTGCAAAAATTGCTTATTCATAGTTAGCTTGTACCCCAAAAAAGATATATACCTGCTGCAATTTCTGAAGCCAGCTCTGAGAAGGAATTTTACTTTCTTGTGAAAACAGGATTTTTCCCTGCAACAATTTGCATTTGTATATCTGTGACACTTGTACAGTGATGAAAGATCTCCCATTATCTGAGAATCCACCAAAACCAGCAGTCAATCTGCCACCTAAATAGTATTTTTGGAAGGATTTAATCTACATCTGAGTTTGCTGCCAAAATATGATCCAAGGTCAATTCAATGTAGTTTCATTTTTTGAGGGGAAAATTTCATGGGTGGCTAGTTCCAGTATGAAATCCCCACTCAGTCCAATGATCGCAGACATCCACATGAAGAAAAGCACAATACTTCTGTTTGTGTTACTGATCCTCTTCCCTATCCCCCCGGAACAATACTTAGCAGACAAAGTGCTGTCATTCACATTACTGTAGAAAAGGAAGGTCAATGTTTGTGTAGATGTAGGCCTGTTTTGTTCAATGGAATGAGACTTTGTTCTGAATTTCACACTGTCTCTTTCTATTCTGCATTTTCTTAATACAGAGAAATCCATTATAAAGTAGTTCAATATGTCTTTTCCTACCAGAACATATGGATTATTTCAAAAGTAGACAAGTTGTTTCTTAGCTGCCTTACCCTATACATTATTGTTATTTCTAATGACACAGTGCCAAAAGATAAAATGAGTTTATACATCAAATGAGAAGGATTTTGTCTCTTAAAATGGTTGTTATTGAGCAACTTCACAAGAATGGTGCTGATTTACCTGAGCTCATATTCTCACAGTTAATCACAGACTGTGTTTGAGTGCTGCCTTTGTAATGAAAACAATGCTAATAAAGAATTCTGAGTACCAGGAAAAGAAAGAAACCTTTAAAGTAATTGATGCTAAACTCAGTATTTTCCCTGTGCCTCAGTGCCAACTGTTTGAGAAATGTGAATAGGAAAGTACCATTAAAAATGGTCCCTTTTATAATACCTATTTTGCACAATTCCTACAGTATTTAACTCTTTTAAACCATGGTTTCATCACAGAGAAAATCTACATTTTGCTTTCTCAGCTTCAATCTCAAATGCTATTAATATTATCAGCAAAGCAATGACTTTAAAATCTGTCCCTTACTGGTGAAAATATGGATGCTTCAGATAGATAGCTATAAATAATGGTCCTTCCTGGGAAGGAAATATTACCCACAAATTGAACAAGTAAATGAGAAATCACTATTTTTCCCTTCCTCTGCACTTGTAGAGAAAAAAAAAAATCATGTTTTAACAACTAAGTATCATACATGGGAAAGGAGTCACCTGCAGTAACTCCTCATATACTATTAATCATTTGTCAGAGATACAACTAAGAGACATTTGACCATTCATAATTACAAAAGGTAGGGGAGAGAAAAGCTGCAGCAGCAACATACAACTGAAACAAAACAGAGTTTTCTTTTGGGGGCAAGGAGCACTGTAAAATATCTTTTGTTGTTTAGGTGGAAATCATTGGCTTAATTAGCACTTTTCCTAAATGGGCATTTCCCCTACTACTTGAATTTCATTACACAGCCCATATGGAAACAATTATGTTGTGGTTCAGTACCATAAAAAGCTCTTGTTGGTTGAAGAAATAGAGGAACTAATGACATAACAGTATCTTACCTGTCATTCCACAGTGCTTAGCAATCTATACAGGTAAGATGTTCTAAGTATGTGCCCCCACTGAATAGCAGTTTATTACAATGAAAGAGAGAAGATTGCAATCTATAAAAATACTGCAGCAAACTGTCTTAAAGGGGAAAAAAAAAAAAATGGGGGGAAGAGAAGGGGGAATGAAAGTCTTGAATTTATTTTCTCTTACATTTATTACTAGCTGTAATCAATTAACTTACTGCATGTACTGAAGAAGATCGGCCAATGGAGTTGATTTAGCCCTTTCTGCAGCTTTCTGCTACTGAACACCTTTGTACCAGAGCTACTCTTTCAGGGGTGCTATGACAGACTCTGGCAATAAGCTTTTTTGAGAAATCTCTGGAAACTGAGAACAATTCAAATGCTGTATATAGAGAAATAAAAACATAGAGAGATATTTTATTGTCTGTATTTATGTACTTGGGTCTTTTCTCTAGAAGCAACCTCTTCAAAGCAGTGTGAAGTCCAGCTTAGAGTAATTTGAGATAAAGAAACTGTAGAGACTGTAGAAATCGTTTTAGGCACTAACCCAAGGAACTGGTAGTGAAGGCTTTGTGGGGAGGGCCTGGCATCTAATGACAGTAATTCCTGTTCTGCCATATCTGTGAGGTGCTGATGCCTGGTGTCTGGCTGGGTTACAGCCATTTTCACTAGCACTCTACTGTTGACTCCATTTCAGTCCACAGCACTGCTGTAGATGCACTGACTTTACTGAAATTTGTGTGTGCTCCTCCTGCTTTTATAGACACAATATACAATTAGGAAGAATGGGCTGGCAGGAAGCAAGTAATGTATAACTGACATCTGTTTTGCAGCCTTTGTGTTGCACTTTGCCCTAATACCATCAGACCAAGGCAAGTGTGGAGGAAAGAAAGTGAGCACAGCTTCTATGCTGATGTATTTCGAGGTGTTTGAGATTTGGGGTGCTATATCTGCATGCGAATCAGCGTAAGCCTTTAAAATTCAGCTCATCCAAAACTTTTCTCTTCCCTCTTTCTTCATTATGTTGCTCAATCATCCAACTTTTTTGTTCTGTAAATTTCAAGTAAGATGAAAAGAGAAAACCATAATCAGCACAAGGTTGAAGAAAAAAAATGAAAATTCCAATTAGGGAAAAGAGAACAAGGTCTCATACAGGCACTCAAACCAAAGAAATAGTGAATTGGGAAATACATATCTGATGTCTGAATGCATGACACTGGAATTTTTGTGGATATGTAACTTACAAAAAGGCTCAATTTATATAATGTAATAGCTGCGAGCATGCAGTTGTGCACTATCAGATGAATAATTGGGATTCTAAGGATCATATAAGGAGCCCTGCATGGCAGGCAGGAAGAAAACAGAAGATAGATGAATAGTCTGGTAAAGAGAGGATTTTTATTTATAAGCAGCATATGAAACAATTTTGACAGTATTTTTCATAAAAAAGTGATGTCTGCAAACTGTCTTTTAAGCTTTTTTTTAATAGAAGAAAAACTCCTTTGTAGAGAAGAAAGCTATAGTTGAGGAGAGTTACAAATACTTTTAATTTAATCTATGTAAAAGCCAGAACACAGGGAAGATTTTTTTCTTTTTCCTGTGTGTTAAATTATCCTAATGTTTGAACAGAGAGCATCTGCAAGCTTCTTTAAGATAATCATTAAGTAACAGGTGCTGAGTGTAATTATCAGCGTGCTGGAGGACGTTGGTTTATGTTGTGCTTGTTTCGCTGGTTCAGGAAGGTAACTGTCTTGGTTTGTATGACCATATAGCAAAACAAAATTATGGTAAGCTGAAAAAAACCTTTCTCCCATTTAGGTATTCCTTAGGAGACCTATATTTATACACTGTGTATTGTAAACTATATAACATCCCTCATATTGAATAAAAACTGTAGTAAAATGTCTCTGCCACAGCTGAAATCTCAGCAGCCTTCTCAGTAGTGTTCTTGTCGTGAGACCCAATGCCTTCAGCTTTGCAAGTTTGAAAACTAGGTGCAGTATCTCTCACTGGTAATTGGGTGCAGTATAGGCCCTTCCTGCATCTATGTATTTTTCAAGCAAAGCATGGGTAAATTCCTTTCCTTTCCTTTGGCTTTTGGTGTTAGCTTTAATACTGAATGCATTTTCTTTTTATATTATGAGGGGAAAGGGAAGAGTGTTTTTCAGAGACCATCTGTTTTCTCCCTCTTCTTCTATAGCTGTAAAGAGTGTAGAGAATGCAACAGCAGTGATTTCTCTTTTCAACTTGTTTGGAACTATTCTTCCGTCCAGTCTTTAACCAGTTACTCTAATAGCTTCACTGAATTGTGTGAAGGAATCACCAATGGGAAAATTATAGAGCATAAGACGATTTTTAATAGGTTCCACATTAGATTTGTAATAGTTCTGAAAACAGACCACCAATTTCTGTTCCTTGAACAGACTGCAAACATTTTCAGTTTCAGTAACTACCTGATTTGATAGTATGACCAATCTACCCCAGCAACAACCACAGTGAGAGAGTCAGAGGAAAACCAAGTAAAAATGTAAAACATATTTCCCTGCAACCCTACCTGTATGAAGACAGACCTACTCACCAAAACACTAACTTTCATGATCAAAGTCCTGTGTGAAGGTTAGTGGAAACCTGTAGTAACAGAAGAAGAAAATTGAGTTAGATTTGGTTCTGGCTTGTTAGCTTTCCCCATTTTTGGAGAAAGAAGGAGAGGAGATGAGACTGTAGAAGAAATAGGTATGATATAAGGTCCAAGAAAGCATAGTGATTTGAAAAGTCTGAGTGACATTACCCAAATACAATCTTGCTGTAGTTTGCTGGATAAGGAAAAGGAAAAAAAAAAGAAAAATAAAAAGGATTGAATTTTTTTTTTAAGCTGCAGCTGTATGATTTCTTAACTCCTGCGGTTTTGCTTCTGCTGTATTGATAGCTCACAGAGTATTGATTCTCTCACAGAGTGTGCACAAAGCCTATCGCAAACAGTTAACTATTCAACCCTCAAGTCTACAGTATGCTTTCACTAGTTGATCTCAGTTAACCTTCTTACTTTGTTAAACATCAAATGCTAGCAAGAGAATTCAACCCTCTCCTTCTGGGATTATGATTATGACTTTTGACTACAAGGTTTGCTGCCTGTAGGAAGCCGTTGCTGAGAAAGTCACTTCTGTAGTCCAGACAGCTATGGCACTTTGAATGCAGGTTGATACACCTTTGCAAATACAAAGAATTAACCTGACTTAGTCAAGGCAGATTCTCTTTTATCTTTGCTTTGCATCTGCAGTAGACTGCAGAGGCGCAGATTCTGATCTCAAGATAATGTAAATTTTGAATAGCTCACCTTAGCATAATGCACTAATACTGGTATAAAACCAATATAAATGTGATCATAATCTATTCCTCAAAGTACTAATTTTATAAAAGGAAACCCATATCTTGTGGCAGTTTTAAGATTAAACAATATTAACTTATTTATTTAGCAGTTCTTTAATGTCGGATTTAACATTCTTACTTGGAATGAGAGTTATAGGTCATGATTAATAGTAAAAAGAGAAGATAATTGGAGCAGACCATTTTAATTATTTTTTTTAAAGTATTTATGGTACTTCAGGCATTAAGCTCAGTCAGTAGTTGGTAAGTTCTTTGAATGTGAAATTTGTAGGAGGGATGCAAGAGAAAGCTGAAGTGTATGAAATGAGTAGTATCATCTGACTACAGCTTGCTAGTTTCATCTGGCGTTCTGTAGTGGATATGGAAAATCAATGACAGAAGCAGTAGTGAATACTTACAAGACATTGGAAAAATCAGAAGAAAGATTTCAGAGAGAACTCATGCTGTAGGGTTTAAAACAGGGGTAACTGGACAGGGAAACCCAGCAAGGTTCAATTGCATAATGATATAGTCCTTGGAACTTGTCTGCTTAATCACGGTCCAAAGTTATCTAAAATCTGTTCCTGTGCCAGCATTTCCTGCCTCCACAGCAGGACAGCAAGAGATAGGTACCTTTGGCTGATGAAAAGCCTATCACCTTAAGCTGCTTGTTTATACCCTTTTCTGAGAACAAAAAGGTATTTTTAAGACTGGATTTTCAAAATTCAATAATGAATTGGAGAGGCATTTTCAAAATCCAGACGTCCTCAAATTGTTGACTTTACCACAATTTTCTGTTTCTATATTATTTGTACAACAAAGAATTGCTCTGTAATACTTTCTGTGACCTTTTTCAAGCCACAGCCTTTAAATGAGCATTCACAAGAATTAACATAGATCCTCTATTCTGATCTTTCTCATGAGGGTATATTTGTACCTTGATGCTCTCACTGTGTGCAACAAAAACAGGATTTTGATTAATATTTAGGAACTCTTAAAGAAATAATTTAATTTTTTCAAAATTAAAGTGATAGATGCTATTTATCTATATGGTGACTGCAGAGATCTCCATGAATGAAAACTTAAGTAGGTTTACTGAACTATATGGAGAAAGAGGCATTTGGAGTGTATTTTTAGTAGCTGGTCTTTCATGGTATAAGAAGAGAAACGCATTAATCAGTGCCTCAGTCACTGCTATGTGCACACAGGACAATATATTATTCGTAACAGTGGCTGAAGGTGACAAAACTGATCTCGGTTTCCATAGAGGCAAGTTTTCATAGTGTCCCCTTATCATATACAAATGACATTCGATTAGCACTCCCAGATAGAATAATTTTTATGTAAAGTTTATGCTGCAGTACGAAACTGCTCAGTTGTCCTTTTTTGGAGATAAGGCTAAAAATAAATTTCCTTTAAGAAGCTGGACTTTTAATGTGGAAAAAAGAGTAGGTTTAGATTTTTCACAGTAAGTGCAAATGCTATTTGATGCTCTCAAACAGGCTTCATGGTACGTTTTCTACCAAAGATAACATTACTGAGTGTGCCTCTATCGTATTTGTTTGGGATAAAATTATCTTCTTCTGCAGCAGTCAGCTGACTACATGAAGTTGGATCAGTAGAACTGGGATAATTTGTAGATTGTAACATTTCCTCTGCTTCCAAACACCATCTGCACTCAAAAAGGCTGCAATTTACCAGAAAAACTCTTGTTATTTCAAATTATGACATGCATGAATTATTTTAATTTCTTTAAGAAGCTATAAACAATTCCTAAAGGGATGCAAGAGAGACGTGAAGAGGCAGAGTATTCAATTAAAAAGTATTGCTTGCATATAAACCATAAATGTAAACTTTTAGAGAACTGATTAAAGTAAGCATTTGTAAAGCTTACTATGTTGAGTTGAATACATGCCATAGTCACTAACAGGCTGAAGGTTGTATAACCACTGTTAAAATGCATGATAAATCCTTATCACTCTTAGCATTCATTTAGTTTGAACGATCCTTGCTTTTTCCAGTGTTAAAAAAATGCATCTTCTGCTCATAAAATTCCCTTGTAACTCAGTCCGAATGGACACTTACTTGCCTGAAATTGTTAATAACTATTGCTTTCTTGAAACATTTAATATTTGCTTTCAGATTTTTAATTCAGATATGACCTTTCAACAGAAAGGCCTTTGTCAGTGAAAAGTGATGTCATGGAAAGATGCTCCCTTTTCTACCACTTGCTCAATTGCATATATAGAGTGAGTGTGTATGAGCAAAGTCGAAAATCGATGAAGGAAGTTGATTGTTTTGTATTACCCCTCCATTTCCTCAGGAAGTCACACTAATTTGTTCTGACTTTTGCAGTACAGCGTGCATTCCTCCTGTGAGAAGTATGAAAAGGTGTTGACACAATACTTTTTTAAGTGTGTAGCTGGAAAATGATGACAACCTAAAGGTCACTGGATTTTTATTTGCTTTGTTTTGTAGGTGTTTATAATTCAGAGGAGTGAAAATAAACTTATTACTCTCTTTACATAACAGAGATGTTAACAAAATCTGTAGGAAAAATTGTACCTAAAATATTCGACAAATCTTACCTACCCACATGAAGCAAAAGGATCAACTCTTAAACAGACGAGCAGGAATTGCTCTATTTAATGATTTGCCATTCTGAATGTAAGTACTAATGTAAGGGCTGTAACCTGCAAAAACCTGTTTGTAAACTTGCACGTATTAGTAGCACTGAGCTTAAAGTGAGTATAGATATCTGCATGTACACCTGAGGTCTGAACCTTTTCACTGATTTATAACCTTCTATTTGACACCTGAAGTTTAATGCTGGGGTCTCAATGCTGGGGTCTTTAAAGTCTGGGGTCTTTAAAGACTGGGGTCTTCAGGGCCAGCCTACAGGAGAAATTGGAGGAAGATTGATCATATTGTGTGTATGATGAACTTCATTGTCATCTTCTGACTACCTGAGTGCTTTTTACATAAAGGTACGTATAAACATATGAGGAAACAAGCTGGTGCATATGAGCACTGTGAATTTATCAAGGAAAGATTAGCTTAAATTTTCCTACATTTTTTCCATAACAGAAAGAAATTATTAATGCGACACAGTCCATATTGTGGCATCTTCTAGGTGAGTTCCCTAGGATATGTCCTAACCATGCTTCTGCTCAGTGTATTCACAAATGGTCTGCATAATGAAAAAGAAAACATGAAAGGTAAATATGTAGATGATACCAACCTGGGGGTTATTAAAGCTGTATTTAAGGATATCATTAGATTTCAGGGAGATCTCAATGAACTTCAGAAAAGTTTTATGTTGTTGTCTAGTGGGGGAAAAAAAGGATTCAGTGTGGTACGGATGTTTTTCATGTTGATCACGTTAGTCAGGAGGATAAGAACATACGTAATGAATAAAAATCAAATCTGCAAATTCTGAGGGTGTAAGAATGATCTCATATGCATGGTGTTTCATGAAGAAAGCAAAAGCACATCAGCAAGGTCATAGTGTCATTCATGAATAGGAGCATAATATTAAAAAAATACTGCATAAACTTTTGTTAAAGAGCACTTTATTTACTTTCAGGCATAGCCCTTTGGGGGGGGGGGGAACACAAACCAAAAAGAAGAAGACTGAGACCAGCTGACAATGTCTAAGGAAGAATCAAGAATGATCAGAGGTAGAAAACACAATCTTGCCTAAGAGGAGAGGAACTAATATTTTTCAGCTTAGAACAGTGGAACCCGAGTGGACTCATGAAAGTTCTTCAAATACATGGGCAGCCACTGTAAAGAGAAATGAGGATGATCTCTTCTATGGTTATTTGAAAAAATGAAAGTATATACAAAAATGTACCAGAGGATTATTTGGATTAGACATTTAATTTTTTTCTACCAGTAAGAGTGCTGAAGCATTAGAATATTGCTTTGGGAAACTGAGGAAGCATCATTATAGAGTTTTTAGAACAGGCTATGAAAATATCTTTCTGAATCATGTGTTAGAATGGATGGAATAAATTGTCTAACACCCTTCAAACCTTTTTTTTCATATTCTGTGATTATTGTATCTTTATGCATAAGGATATGATATGGGTAATATGCCTTTTTGGAACCAATCTATATCTCACTGCAATCACTAGAATGAAGCTTGAAACCACAAATGACTGGAATACATTTATGTCAGACATGATTCTGAGCTTCTTGTGTTATCCTCCAGCAAAGTTAAGTGAATAATTTGTCCTTGTAAAAATGTTAATGAAAAATGATTGCTCACTCTGCTACTCAAGCTGTAGCCACAATCCTCTGGAATATATCTGACCCAAAATAACTCGGGAATGCTTGTACAGTTTGGTTAGAAAAGCACATTAAACTTTGAAATTACTCTGTCATTAACATGTGTAGGATTTATTTATTTAAACATTTCCTATATTTTTACTATGTTGATTCATGCATTTTGTATTATTCAGCTGAATTGACCCCAAGTTTTATATTTTTAACTCCCTTTAAGCTACATATTGTGAGAACGAATTCTATATTTTCCTCTTAATTTTCCGTATGCTTTCTCTGTTCAAAATTGTAGTGTGAACCAGTGCAGCTCAAAAACTTTTCTTAATTGGAGTTGAGTATTTTTGACATTGAATGCAAAAAGAAGAAAAATAGTTTTCTGTATTTACAGGGATATTCTGCAGACAATCTAAATGCATTTGGATTCATTTCAGAAGGGAATGAAACTTGAGAAATTCAAGGTGTAGTATTTGGTATAATGTTTTAGGGCTTAGCTACACCTTGTGTGAACCCTCCAATATTTGTTACTACTTCTCTTAAAACCAAACCACAAAATCCAGGCTGTAAACCCAAAATACTATTTAAACTTCATCCTGTAAGTAGGTTTCACAGTGAATAAAAGCATAAAAGAAGCTAAATTCTAAAATCCTTTAAAAAATACTTTATGTGGGTTTTTAAAGCCACATTAACATCTGAACACAATACATCTTCAGATTATTTTGCTCTCCCTGTCAGGTGTAGCATCGTTTAAATAATGAGCAAAGTATGGTGTGAGAAATCAGGTGTTTTGGAAACATTAAGTAAAAGAGAGAGACAGAGGTTTGCAGAGTCAATGAAATGTCCTGCAGGATGAAAAATTATTTCAGGGCAAGAAAATTGAGTACAAGCTTTTAGACATATTGTGGGTATCATGTTTGGGCAAAGAAATGAAATACTAGATTGAAATGTTCTCTAAAGTTCTTGAACCCAGCTGGTGTTGTATTTCACTTTGTGGACGCTAGCACAGTCACACTGACAGAAATTTTCAGCTACAGTTGGCAACTTCCAGAATGCTTTTCTCCAAAGGGGATGAAATTTGCTCCCAAAATCTCAAGTCATGGAAGGACATGGAGCCTAAAATGCCAGTAGAGTCTGACTGAAAGTGTTAGAGCTGGGAAAATCTGACCTGATCACTACTCTTAACGTAGCGATTGGAATGTATTTTGGAGCTGCTAATTATGTGTTAGAAAAGCAATGTGTATGAGTTTGCCTTTCATTGGCCCTTTTCTGCTAGATCTTGCCTCAGAAACAGGGAAAATAAAGGAGTGAAGAGGAATTGGAAAATTATTATGTGGATGGCTACATTATGGTTCTTGGTCAGACTCAGCAGTGGGATATTGCATGAAAAAGTACTACGGGCTGTTCAAAATCAGTGTAGCTCCATAAACCTCCTCTCTACATGCCAGTAATACCATGTATGTAAGAAATATTGCATCTGTAGCATTTTAAATAATAGGGATCATGTCTTAATTGTTATGTTAGATTAAAGAAATTTCTAATGTCACATGGCTTTGTATTTTAAAATGGTACAGGCAGTTGTCGAGGCCAAAATTTAGGAGATCCAAAATCTAAATTTATCAGAAAATAGTAAATTTTGAGATATTTTGTTGAAGTTTACTACCTAAAGAATAAAGTTTGAAATGAAACTGAGCTAATGTGCAAAATTACTTAATGCAAATTGCTTTTAAAAACAGAACAAGGCATCAGGAATAGTTATGACGGTCACTCATAAAACCATGATATACCTGGCAGACCACAGCAAACTCAAGTATAAATAGCATTTTAGACTTTTCGTTTACCCATGTACGGTAGTGTTTCACCAAAGGTGAATTTTTAAGACAGAGAAAAATCAATGCTCTTACCAGTTCTGCAGAAAACCTGATAACTGCTAAATCATCACATAGAATGTACTGAACCTGAAAATGCAGGCACTTTTTAAATGATATACAGTAACTTCAGAATGATTAGTATGTTGTGCCCAATGCCAAAACCTTGGAGAGAAAACTACTATATGCAGCACACATTTGTGCAACTTAACTTTGTTCTTAGCTATGGATGTATTGATCAGGTTTTCAATGGACAAAGAATGAGATTGGAGAATGTCTGACTTGCAGAGTCAAAGGGTAACACCTTAGCTCATACTGCAGCTAAAGCTGCCAAGATGGTCCCTTTTCAAGCACACAGAGGGCAAAAGGAATGGAGCTGACAAATGTGATTCAAACACTTCAAAATTTTAAGATGATTTCCCTTTCAATACCTGCCCTCCCTCATCCTCTGCCTGCTTTGTGGTTATTGGTTGAAACCTGAGAGACCTAACAAAATTTGACAAGATGCATGGAAAGACTTCATTGAAATGCAGAGGAATTCTAGGGCAGTGGGTTCTGGTAACTGGAAACAGCAAACAGATAAAACACATACCTTAGTTACAGCTATGTCCTATGGGATTCTGTAACTTTATTAGTACTAGACAAATTTGATATCTAATGGCACAAAGCATACTGTTTCGTTAAAGAATCTTTCACCTCTCTGAACTGCAAAGGTCATGTCCTAACCCAAAGGTTTCCTTAACTGAAATGTCAATGGAAGTTTTTGTGCATGAAGATTTGGAAGTCTTTATGAACAAAAAGTACCAGAGATTTCCTCTAAGGTTGGATACTGGTACTGTCCATCTTTTCAATGCATTGAAGTATAGGAGAAATGTTTTATTCCTAAAGGCATTTTTTTCTCTAAGAGTGTGTCTCATCCAAAAAGACTTTGATACTTCTGATCAGAATTTAGATTCTCAGGATTCAACTTGGAATTTTTATGTGATTTAGAATTGTACTCTTAGGATGCTAATCACCTTCTAAATAAGAACCTACTGCCTAAGGAATGACTGAAAAGGAACGGAAGTTTACCAGCATAAAATAATAGTTAGTTAAAGTGGGCAGAGGCTAAAGTCTGTATTTTAAAAGAACACAGTATTCTAACTAAGACTTTAGGAGCCCAGCACTTGTGAATTCAAATATATATTCTTTCAGAAAACGAAAAAAAAAATCTGATTGATCTTAGGTGGATAACCAAGTGTTGTTTCTCAGTGCATTTTCAGTATGAGTTAATTCATGTATAAGCCAATTATTGCTGTACTAAAAAAAATCCCTTCTGTGCTGAAACTCTTAAAGGTCATCTGCACAGAAACTTGGCATAAAAATGTAATAGTAGGATGGAAGGCAGCAGCAACAACAGTTGTCGATAATTGATATTTAAGGGTTAATATCAAGCACCTAAACTGAAAGATATTTTCTTTTCTTGAAAAATCTGGCAGGTTGCATCATGTTTTTCCTTGATTTTGTGAAAGCTTACAGGAAGTGACAGGTTGAATCCATATGGAACATTAATACTCATATGACAGTATCACTATAACTGTCTTACTGTGTGAGGCTAAGTTCCGAAGATACCTGCTCAGCTCCAGCATAGTTTTGAAATCGTAGTTTACTGTTTATATTAAATTGCAGCCAATCTAAAAATGATTTCTGGACACCTCCAGCAGCTTGAAGCAGTGCTGTCTTCTAAAGCACAGGAAGGTGAACTTTACGTATAAATTGAAAGAAAACTAGACTACAAACTGTGTTCTTTTAAAACAAATTTCAGTTATAGCTGCATTTGAGAAAATGACGTTTTATGTATTTTATTTCTTAATATGGGAGCCACTTGAAATAAGGAACTGCCTCTAAAATTCCTCAGCAATGACTCATTTCCTCTCTTTTGTGACTCTGATATTGTACGTTCACTGTGGATACTTGGTTATACAACATTTATCCAACAGAGTGAGAAAAATCTCGCTAGGTTTTTTTTCCCATTCAGCTTTTAGGGGGGGAAAGGGAGGAAACCCCCAGAAAGGAGTATTTAGGTAATTGCATTCCATTAGGAAAATATTACAGAAAAGTTGTGTTTGAGTTATGTCACTTTAGAGAAGTCATAACATGCAACAACCTGTTCCGTAATTTAACCTTTTTTGCTGTACTCTACAATCTCTACATGTGGATCATAATTTTGCTAAACCAAACCTGTTACTCAGAAACATTTCATTTTGTGTATGTACTTCTCAGAATGTATTTTTAATTTCATGTATTATTAGCAAATTGATTTTGCAGCCATTTCATTTGGATAGACATGTCAAGGCTGTGATTTTAGCTATGATTGGTTAGATGTATTATGTTGTTTCTGATCCTAGGGTGAATGAACACTTGAAACACTTCTGCTGTGAACAAACTTCATTATAAATGTAAAATTAATTGCTCACAAGTTTTTTCTTGAACATCCTTTGATGTTCAATTTCTATGAACATTCATGCCAATTAAAATCTGTCTCTCATGAAAAGCAAAAACAGCAGAGGCTAAACTTTACAAACGAAGCTTCTTGGAAAAACTCTTCTTTGCAAACTGAGAACAGATCTTGGAACATTAATTTGAGTCTACAGGTTGAAAATATTGGTATTTCAAAGCTGTCATCAGCCACAGCATACTTTGCATATATTAGAAAAGAATTTAATTAGAGACATTGGTGCTAAAAATAAACCAAAGCTTCCCTATCATTTTAATAAAGTACTGTTTTGCTCTCATCTGAGAAACCTCTTTACTCTCAAATATTTCTTTTCACTGTGTAAATTGGCAGTGGTTTGTGTGGTTATTCCAATGGGCAATGAATGTACGGATACAAAAGGGATTTAACTTCGAAACTCTAAGAGCAAACCTTTCCAAAAAAACTGATGTTTTAAAGCTATTCACTCCAGTCTTTATAGGTTTTTCTGGCAGAACTGAAGTTTGGTGATGACTGCATGGTGGTCGCCACAGGGGACTGCAGGGTGGCTTATTCAACTGTAGCAAGAGGTAGCAGGGCAAGGCTGTGGGCCTGGATCTTACAGCCCATTGCCACATGAAGCTCAGCTGCAAAGAGCAGGATGAGGAAATGCATGCATCATGCACTGCACAGCAGCCTGCATAGCATTTGAAGCACTTTGACTTAAATGGCAAGAGCACTCCTGAAATACGGGCAGAGTGAAAACATGTTTGCAGTCTGGAACAATGTAGAATAATGACAGTCAAACCAGTACTTTCGCAAATGATAGTTCACCTATCTTTTTAAGGTTGTCTGTACTTTTCCTGTTACTTCTTAGTCAGAACTCCCAGGTGTTGATGGCACAGACCTATGGTAAGCTTAGGACATTGAAAGTAAAAGTTCTGCAACAATTTGGTTTCTCTCTGGCTTGACCTTGCTTGCAACGCCAACAGAAATGAACTGTCCCACGGAGGCTCCCACCTGGGGTGGCTTAAACAGTTGACAGGGCAAATGACTGAGGCCACGTCAGAAAAAGGATAGATTGTAGGACTTGCACACTCAGTGAGAAGCAATGTAGTATTTTCCTGTCAGAGGCAGTGAACAGGACTTAAGGCTGCCAGTGCAGTTGAACTCAGTTGAACTTGCAAGACTTGCAGTTTCCATAAGACGGAGTTGTGATGAATATGATTAGGTTTTTCTCTACTTGTTGTCCTACACTGTCCCTTTACCACAGAACTGCTGTACAGTATGCAAAATCTTTAGTCAGTGTTGTGTCATGTAGTGTTACTGTAACCATATGAACCTCAATTATCTTTAATTACTTGTTATTCAAAAAAAGGTTTTGTCCCCTGGTGCATCTGTTACTTAGACTGAAAATTGTCTTAGTTATCAAGATGTATTAAACATATATTCCTCTTCAAGTTTCCCTCTGGGAACCTCATGTAGTCCAGGTCACCTTTTACTATGCTTGGGTACAAAGTCCTGCAAGTTAAATATTCTTTTTCCAAAGCACAGGTTGCTGAATAGGCCTGCTGAATAAATAATTGACTTTTCCTCAAGGGACCACTACGACAGTGAATGTCACTTTTTAAGTTCTTCATAAACTTTGCTCTGATTGCTGTCTTGCATGATTTACCTACTTGTTTTTTCTCTTGTCCCTTTGCTCCCCCTCATACTCTCAGTTCCATCCTTAGGCAAGAAAGTGCGCACATTTCACAGTAGACTTTCAACAAGCACTTGTTAGAACACAGGAACTACATTTCACCTTTATATAATTGTATTCTGTCCCTTTTTAGCCATTTGACAAACAGTTTTAATTCAAGTGAATGTTTACTAAACCATGTTTCAAGCTCTCCCAGATATGGACTTAATGGATTTTTTTTTCATGAAAAGGACTCAGCCTTAGGTAGTAGGAAAAATAAAGGTTCTCCAAACTTCAGAGTCCTTCCAGATATAATAAAGCTGAATAGAAGCATCTGTCCCATATACCTTTTTCTAGGACTTGAGATGTACTTTTCTGAAAGTATAATTTCAGTAGCGAATTTCTGACTATCTTATGTAACTTAAAAAGCAGTGTGAATTTCACATATCTAATACATCAAAATGTTTCAATCATTTCCTATAATCTGAGTCCCAGGAAATGATGAAAATTAGTTTGAAGCAAGAAAATGTCATTAGTTTAGAGATCTTACGAGCAAAGTTTAATGTAAGTTTATCACTCTAATTTATTTGCTCAGCTTGCAAACCTTCCATGAGGTTATATTTTCAGCTCTACAGATCCAATAATTTGACTTTTAGGAGCATCAACTAATCTTCCTCTCATTACATCATAGAGCTTTTACAATATGCCCTGCTTGTTATACCAAGTAATTGTTTCTATCAGCATTATCTTCCCTCTTCTTATCCATCATCCCTCTGATAACAGCCTATTTCTTTGCCAAGTCTGTTTTTCAGTGTCTGTATCATATTAATAATAGCACAAATGGAAAAATTCTGGATGTCACTCAGCACAATCCATTTCCTGATGCAATGTTGGGCTTTACTATGTTCTCCAATATATGTAACCTCATGGTAAATGAGTCAAGTGACTGGATTTTCACAATCTTTTTCCAGTCTTAATGCAGTGGGGTTTTTTTCTTTCTGCTTTCCTTTCTCCCCTTCTACCTTTTTACATTTTTTCTAGTAGCTAAAAAGTGCTTCCGGACAGATAAAAAATTGCATATGCTTATGAAATCTGTGGCAAAGAATCAAGCACATCATATTCTTAACAGCATTATTAATATGTTAACAGGTGGAAGCTTATCATTGTTGAATGTTTTAAGTGTGAAATGTCTCATATTCTTTTTTCATTCACTTATGTAGTTTCCAGTTAACATGATTAACAGTTTGGAGTGTTAACTTCTTGAACTGTTTTTATATTTCATAAAGACAAAATGCAGTTATTAGGATTTCTTTTGCTTTTTGATTCAGATAATCACCCACTTCTATTTTTAGACTACACAAAATTTATACTGAATTATTTTTTTTCAGTGTTGAATAACATTTTAATCTTGATTACCTAATAATTCTGGCAGAAAACAAGGAAATGGAAGAGGTAGGGAATGTCACAGCAACTGAAGCATTGCTTGCTCCACTTGTAAAAAGTAGCTTCCCATGTCTTGTCAGCAGGCATTGCATCAAAATTAAGAGATTATAACAATTTACTGACTGACGTAGCCATTTTAAGGCTTTTTACAAGTCAGGTGTTTAGAGGGGTGAAACTTGCTGCAGCAGATATCTGGAATAAAGCAGGAGATAAACGTTCTGTTCAGGGCAGCCTGGGCACATGCTTTCTAGTATTGCCTCTTTGAATCTTCACCTTAAAGAGTGTTATACTGATTTTTCTACCCCACACTGCCTGACTTGCATATAAAATAGGCAATGATTAAAAAATTATAACTGAAAATTATAACTGAAAGGAGTCTTCAAGATAATTTTCTCCAACATGAAGAGTGTTCACTTCCCTCTCACTTGGTGAGGGGAATAAATTTGTCAGCTTTGCCCAATACCTGCTAACCTTGGCTTTCTGCCTAGCATGACGAGTTGCTGTCAGATACTGTGTGCTTACAGGGACAGTTGTCTGCACCAGCTCCATGCTGCTCTGTTCACAAAGGAGATGCTTACACTGTAAGTGTGCCTGTTCTCAGCAATAGTCCTTCCGCCACTACAGGTACCAGCTTGTGTATGTACCTGTGTGGAATGTATGTCAGAGTAAGGCTGTGTAGTCCAAATTCTTTTTTTTCTTACATAACTATTTGATTTTTGATTTTGGCATGCTGTGGAAGCTCCATTTCTTTTACAAAGACTTAGAATTATGCTAATGCTAGCATTAAAGTACTGTATAAATCAAATATTCAAATCTAAAATAAAAAAATCCACAGGCATGTGAATTTTATTTAGAGGCAGTCTGATAATGTCAGAACTGAGAGTAAGTTTGAGCCTGGAAATTATCTTGTCAATTGATCTTGGGCAAGTGATTTTACTTTACAATATTCTGGCCGTTTCTTTCCTCATTCATTTAAATAAGATTCACAGAAGAAAAATTCTCTCCTAATCAGTGTTCAGAGTACCTAGTGGAACAGGGTATCATTTTGTTGTCTTCTGGACTATAAATTTCATTTGCAAATCTAAATCAAGGAACCTATAGCTGTTGCACCCAGAATTCACTAATAAAATTCTAGACATCTCAAATACATTATAGAGAGACAGTTCTGATTCCTTACTCTCAATTTTGCACATGCACAGTGATCTAAGGCTCTTGGTGCCCCTTAAAATACAGGCTAAGATTACCCCACAGGAGTAGTCTTGATTTATGGTGAAATTTTCATCACACTATAAATTCTGCCAGTTCAGAAATGTTAGTCAAGTGTTATTTTAATAAGGCTTCTGTATAAACAAATTAGCATAATGCAGTAATATATTTGCAGTGTACATGCACTAACATGATTTTACTGATACTACTGTATTTTATTTAGGAAGCAGCAAAACTTCTATCTCTAGAATCAACTGGCTTGCCAACATAGTGTTGTACCCACAGCAGGCATGATGATAGCTATACCAGGTGACACTTTTAGGGCTTACTATAATTTCCAAGACACCAATTCAAATTATTTGAAATGTTAAGTATCTATTATAGTTCCACAAGCACTTAAAGGTAATATAATCCTGCCACTGAAAGAAGCTTCTCCTTCCCTTCCATTTGTTGCATTAAAACTGGGGAAAACAAACCTCTTGCCTTATTAGAGGAAGGACAGGGAACAGTTCCAATATATAGCTACCACTCCAGTCATGTTCGCTATATTGAACCTCTACTGGTCCAGATTAACAAATAAAATGCACCACACAGCCCAGTCCAGTCTGCTACAACTACCAGTCCGACCGCATTTGCTATACTGAACCTCTACCTGTCCAGATTCACAGATAGTGGCAACTGGCTACCAAAATAATGCAGTTTATTTATTGAGTTTACTGAGGCATCAGATACAGGTTCTTATGGATTGCTGGTGATGAATATTGCCTTCAAAAGCATGTGCAAACAACAGTTACATGGATATAAGGGCTTGATAAAGTCAACACAGAATAGCTCTAAAATATAAAGGTAACAGTAAAGAGTAACTCCATAGAGATTCTAAGTTTTCCCAGGGGAGAACTGGATACAGTGCAAGTCTTACCCACAGGCGTCTCTATGGGCGGGGGGAAAGAGAGGTCTGGCCCGTCGACCTCTCCCAGGATTCTCTTGAGGTTATCTCCCTCGACTTGTCCACAATGGTATCTTCCCCGATATCCCCCTCTCTCGGGGCATTTTATGCTCTTTTCACCTCCAAGGTGGAGCTTGAGTAGTTCTAGTCATTCGTACCTTTATTATTACTGGTGCAAATCTCTCTTGCTTCACTTTTAAAGGTATATGACACCAAAAATTCAGAGGGCAGGCTCAGAGGAGGTGGTCTCATTTTGGAGGGGGGTCGCATTGGAGATGGGAGTGTATTTTGCACGTAAATGCATTATAATGACATTACAATGAAGCAAAGTTCACACAGAGGATGGCATTCTGTCAAAAGATGACAGGCTGCTGTCTCAGGGTAGCAAGTAAGCAGCTTGTCTGTTTCTTGCACCACCTAGTTCCCATCTTTTGCTGAAGTTAGGACAAAGCGTAGCCGGGAGATCTCCACCTCGCTCCACCCTCTGTCTGTGTTGCCACCAGAACTGCGCATTCCAGGCTCACCCAAGAGGCCCTGAAAGTCCATTTTTCCCTTATGTGTGGAAGATGCTGGATATAGAATATAAATTTAATTCCTAATTATCCCGCATATCCTAATTATTTCACACCATCCATTTTAGCTGTCTATGAAATGAATCAGACAAGATTGCTATGGCTTACACTGGTTTTATTCCTCGCTCCCAAGTTTGGTCTATGTGGACCACTTCAAGATGGTTTGAAGACTTACACTTGCACAAGGGAGAGGACAAAGAGGGGAAGAAAGTAATTAGTAACTAAGCATGAAAAGGGGCATCTTTTCATCAGCAAAATTTCTGCCAGGTTAAGCTACTTGGTAAACTTAGGTGTGACCTATGTTTTGCTCATACAGTGTTCAAATGATGTAAAATTGGGGAATAGGATTAGTCTTAGGGATCCCCTAGGTGTCTTTTAAAAAATTTAACACACTTCAAGTTCCATATTGGTCACATGTGTTCAGTGTCCTTTCAGTTGTTTACATATCTTCTTGCTTATTTGTGGGACATTATCCTATCACATTCTTACTTATGTAGTAAATAAAGTATTATTACCAGTTTTCCAACAAGCTGCTCTAGGTGATGCTTTTCAAATTTGTAAGATGCACTGTCTGTGGTGGAAAAGCTTCTGCAAGCGTCATCCTTTATACGTCAGGCCACAACATGCCTATCTGTGGTCTAATATAAGACCTTGGTCAGGTTGTGTGGGGTCCAGTTATGATTGAGTCAGGGTGGTTAAACTCAATCCAAGACATCACCCAAGACACAGTGTCTATATGCATACCATTGCCTTGGAAAAAGGTGAAAGAACTCAGTTTAGCTTAATTATGTTTTAAACAAGTCAAACTTTTACAGTTTTGTTTGTCATGTACAGATAGACGAAACAGTGAATGCTAACAAATGTGTTGAGCTACCACTACACTGCCAGGTAGCTAAACCTTCAGTCCGTCTGTTGGTGTTTGCAAAAGCATGGTAATAGTTACTGAAAGGAGCTTTGTGACTCCTTGTGAGGTGTTTCATTGTCTGTGTTTTTTTTAAAAAAAACCCAACCATTAAAATGGAGAGTTACTAAATGTTAGTGAATTTATCTGCTTTATTTCCAGCTTGATCTTTTGGAACACTTTATTGGTGGAGCACCTTATTTTTTGTGCTAGGAATTAGTACTGCTGTTGAATGAAACTGCTATGTTAGACACCACTTGTATTTCGGAATGCTTCATGCATGAGTGACCATGCTGCAGTAGATATTTTGTTGCAGGGAACACGGAAGTCTACGTAATGTATATGGTTAAGCTTTATAGGTAAAAAATATTTCAGTATAGCATTTATGGTGGAAATTTACTGTCTTTCAGTACGATAGCTGCCACTTTGTATTCTCTTTTGTTCCTTTGCAATATCTATAAAAAGTAATAAAGCTATTTTGAGGATGAAATATTTGGGTGTGAGGGTTCTTTAAGGTTAGTTACATGACTGCATCTACTAAAAGAATCAAGCGGCAATTTGCCTTAGGTAGTCCTACAATCCGCGAGGAGAGTGGTTTCATCTCCAGTTAGTAGGGAGAGAGGGAGGGACTTTCTGTGGAGTTCATACACAGAACTAAGCTCACTTAACATGTGCTGGAAGACAGAGTAGGGAAAATTTGGAGGAAAATTGTGGTTGATGAATCCAGATATTGGTAGCTTGCTTAATACCGATGCAGGCAGAGCTCTGATGAAGGAGAACCTCAGCACAGTGTCAGAGCCTTGGTATGCTGAGCCAGTTGCTATGACTACTGGCACTCCACAAGCTAGGTGTTGAAATCAGGGAAGAAAAGTGTAGTTATTGCATCCAAAGTTATGACACTTACTATTTTTCTGCTCTTTCTTTTAAAGGTTGTTAGCTGCCATTTTTCATCCAAGCTGTAAGTGGGCTCTTCTGGTGAGGTTCTATGTGGAATTTAGATGCTTATATGCCTTCTGTATGAATTGCTAATTTGATGGCATTGGCATTCTGCTTTGGGTTTTTCTTGAGGAGCAATAGAAGATGAGAGGAGGGTGAAAGCAGAGAGGGATTTTACTGTTGGGCTGCTCCTTTTCTGATACTTGTTTTGTTTCTGAAATAGTAGATGTAGTGCTTATCCTGATTTAAAGACAAAATACCATGGAACAATGGGATCATTTGCCTTGGAAGAGACCTTTAAGTCTCTTTAAGACCATGGAGCCCCACCATTAACCCAAGACTGCCACAATCACCACTAAGCCATGTCCCTCAGCACCCATCTATATGTATTTCAAATACTTTCAGACATGGTGACTCCACCGCTTCCCAGGTCAGCCTGTTTCAATGCTTAGCAATCTGTTTCGTGCAGAAATATTTCCCAATATCTAGCTGAATGTAGCTGCTGTGTTAAACAACAATTGCAACTTAAGGTTGTTTCCTCTCGCTCAATTGCTTGTTACCTGGGAGAAGAGACTGACCCCCATCTCACTACAATCTCCTTTCAGGTAGTTGTAGATCAGTATGGTCTCCCCTGAGCCTCCTTTTCTCCAGGCCAGGCAACCCCAGATCCAGATCCCTCAACTGCTCCTCATGACTTGTGCTCTAGATCCTTCACCAGCTGTTCACCCAATCCCACTTTTTAATCTAAATTATTATGGCACAGGCTTGTATTTTTATACCCAATATACTGAATAAAGTATTAAGCATGATTTGAGGACAGAATTATTAAGTAGTTCTTGAAGAATGCCTTACAGCCTCTTCTGTACCAACACTCACCTAAATACTGACTCACATGCTGATGGGTCTACTGAAGAGCAACAAGGTCCCTGTAATATACTATATATTGAATATGCTTCTGATTGAAAATCTTCTAAGTGTGCTAGATTACAAAGTAAGTGATTTCTTGCAATTGCCTGTGAGGCTGTGCTTTTATTCACAAACAGAGCTTCTCTAAAATTCAGTAAAAGAGTAAATATAAAAATATGTGTCAGGATCACTGCAGATGACGTTTTATCTATAGTGGCCTTACACTTGAATGCTTAGCGATAATTTGAGTGACATATTTTATCTGAAGCATATAATGCCCTTTCTCAAATGCAGTGTATGGAAATTCTTGCTCACAGCAAGAGAAAAATGAAACTCGTCTTCCAGTTAATAAGAAAAAGTGTCTGCTGAATGGGAAAAATGGAGGAAATTATTTGTTTAGTGGGGGTTCTATTTTTTCAAATCAAAAAAATAATTGTTGAGAACTATTTTCTTGATGAATATTGTGAAATACTAAAAAATCAAAAATACTTATTTTGCAAAATATATGTTAAAACATGAACACATGTGTAACATATCACCTATCTATCTGAGTTCAAACACATACATAAGCGGTAAGTTTTTATGTCTTTGTAAAACATTTTAGATTCCAAGGAAGTTAAACCAATCCTTGTGCTTACTAGCCATCCCTTATGATAAATCACATGGAGTAATTTTCTGGATGTCTGGAAATATTCCTTCAGAGACAAATTTTGTTGTCCTCAAGTCATTGTTGTTCAGGAAAATTTAGTGAAGTTCACATGAATGCTCAAATGTTTTAGCCCAGTGCAGGAGAGCACTAACTCTCTAATCTGAACTCTCATGCAGTAGATGTGTAAAAGACTTCGATCTTTTGTGTATGACAGTAATGATTTCTGACGTAGAATCCCTGCACAACGAATAAGAAAAATCCAATAATATCTCGACGTTAATAATATTTGGAATAAAACCCTGCAGCAAGCAGGATTTGGAGCTGTGCTGGGTTTTCCTGTTTGCCGTACATGCGTAGCTAACTAAGGATTTAACTAGAATTTCTGACAGGGTTAAATCACCTTTTTATCTTCAGGCAACAGTTGGTATTAAAATGTATCTTCTCTATTATTTTCTTTTTCTGATGTCAAGAGAAAATAATCATCTTGATAACATCGACTTAGTAATGCTTCTGAGATGATGCTGAAATCCAGGATCATGATTTATCCACTACATTTCATCAGCCGTTTAGTGTGCAAGCACCATTTCTTGAGAAAGAATGAACCAGAGTCTAAGTACATCCTCAAACTAGTGAAAAATGATAAAAGCATGTTTATGTATTTTATAAAATGTTCCGTTCAATGCATTTTGGGTCTGAGATTCTCAGCAAGATACCTAGATCCCAGGAACTGTAGTAGGAACTGAACCTACTACCCAGGTGTAGGACCTTGCACTTGGCACGGCTAAACTTCCTCAGGATGGCATCAGCCCACCTCTCAAGCATGTCAAAGTCCCTCTGGATGCCATTCCTTCCCTCCAGCGTATCAACCGAAACACACAGCTTTGTGTCATTGGCAAACTTGCTGAGGGCACACTCAATCCCACTGTCCATATCACTGACAAAGATGTTGAACAAGACCGATCCCACCAGCACTGACCCCTGAGGGACAACCACTCGTTACTGGTCTCCAGCTGGACATTGAACCATTGAGCACAACTCTTTGCGTGCGACCATCCAGCCAGCTCTTTATCCACCGAGTGGTCCACCTATGAAATTGATGTCTTTCCAACTTAGAGACAAGGATGTCGTGTGAGACAGTGTCAAACACTTGGCACAAGTCCAGGTAGATGACATTAACTGCTCTACCCCTGTCCATCAGTTCCGTAATCCCATCATAGAAGGCCACCAGATTGGTCAGGCAAGATTTCCCCTTTGTGAAGCCATACTGGCGGTCACCAACCACCTTGTTGTTTTTCCTGTGCCTCAGCATGCCTTCCAAGAGAATCTGCTCCAAGATTTTGCCAGGTACAGAGGTGAGGCTGACTGGTCTGGAATTCTCCCTTCTCATACATTTTCCCCTTCTTGAGAATGGGGGTTATATTTTTCCTTCTTTCAGTTGTCAGGAACTTCAACTGACTGCCATGATTTTTCAAATATAATAGACAGTGGCTTAGCAAGTTCATTTGCCAGCTCCTTCAGGACCCGTGGATGGATTTCATCAGGTCCCATGGACTTGTGCATGTTCAGGTTCCTAAGATGGTCTCGAACCACATCCTTTCCTACAGTGGGCCTAAGGTCTTCATTCTCACTGTCCCGGCATCTGCTTTCTAAGACTTGAGTGGTGTGGTCAGAGCATTTGCTGGTAAAGACTGAGGCAAAGAAGCCATTAAGAACCTCAGATTTTCCAAATGCAGGGTAGCAAGTTCTTCTGTGTTGGAATGGAATGATGCCCTCCCTCCCCAACACATTTAGTTTAAAACTTTCTTGAGCAGCCTGGCAAGTCTCTTACCAAAACTGCTCTTCCCATTCACTGTTAGACCTGCTCCACCAGCCTCCAGTAGACTTGTCTTCCAAGACTGAGTCCCCTGTTTAAGATACCCAAACCCCTGACTATGGCACCACTGTTCTAACCATTTATTAACCTGCCAAATCTGCCTAGCCTATTTAAAGTAATCCCCTTTATCCGGGAGAATTGATTAAAAGACAATCTGATTTCCAGAGACCCTAACCACCTCTCTCTGGGCTCTGTAGTCCTTGATGTTCTCCATGCTACTGCTATCTGTTGCCCTAACCCACACCAACCACTAGAACTGAGTAATAGTCAGCAGAACATACTTGACCAGGCAGCCTCTCTGCAACATCCCTGATCCGAGCCCCTGCTAGGCAAGACACCTCCCTTGAGCCTGGGTCAGGCTGACAGATGAGCACCTCTGTTCCTTTCAGAGTAGAGACACCTATATGACCTGCCGCTTTCTCCTGGCAGCACCAGTAATGACCTTTATCAGCTGTTCCTGTCATGTGTTTCCTTATTAACCCCCTGAAGAAATGCAAAGTGGTTCTGGATGGGGACATCAGATTTAGGAGCAAGCCCCTTGCTTTTAACTGTCCTCTTCCTCCTGTTTTTTGCTGTTATTTTCATTTACTATTTCCCACCTTCCTGGGGTAGCGGCCTCCTTTCCTGCAAGGGCAACATTGGACGCTTGAGGTCCCTACACAGTCTGGTCCTGAGGCAGCACTGCTGCTTCCTCTCAGCTCCCCTGACATCTTTCAGCCCATTGCTGCAGGAGGACCTCCACTGGGGCGCACCGAGTGCAGCTCCGCCCCTTGCACACCGTCCCCTTAGCAGTGCAGTGCAGGTGCTCACTACTCCCCGAGCTCTGCACCTCAGTCTCCCCTCTCATCGGCTCTGCCTGGGTGACCACCGCCGGGGCAGTTGGAGCAGTGCTCCCAGACCGACCCTGGAGAGCGCTCACCATCCAGCTCTAACTGCCGTGCCGTCCTGATTGTCCGCCCCGTTCGCAACACTCCTTGGAGCGGGTTTTCACCCAGTCAGGGCTGGTGCCTCTCCTCCTGGCACCGTCCTCTGGGAGTCCCTGCTCGTTTCAGCTGAGCTGCCGGATCCTGGGCACGTCCTGTCGAGGACTCGAGGCTCACTCGGTGGCTCTTGCCTCCCTCATCTTGTTATTGATACTTTACAGAATACTCTCCTTCTCTCTTAACCACTTGAAACTGTGTAGAAATTACTCAAAAACTTGTCCTACACAAGGGTTTTATATTACTCCTTTGTGAAGTCTTGAAGTGCTATTACAGTGTACAGGAGTTCTTTCAGATTTATATTCCCTTGATATTGCAGAATTGTGGCCATGTACTCTACTATTGCAGAATTGTGGCTATGTACACCAGGTGGCAGAATGCTATACAAGGATGGCGGGAACATCACAATTCTACAGTGATCAGGATGCAGCAGAAGCTTTCTTTGCTCTCAGTTTCTCCTGCATGTACCAAGAGGAGAAGGATGTTTGCTAAAATAGCTTCTGCAATTGAACAGAGCAAAACTGAAAAATTCAAGTAGTTTATGGGTTGTGTGAGGGGCAGGTGGAGCTAAGGCAAAACATCAGGTGTAAGATGGTGGTACACCTCCTGATACATCTCCCCAGTCAGTCCAAAGGCTGCTTTTGTATCACAGATGTCTGTGGGTCTAAGAAGATTATCCTCACTTTCTAAAGGGGGGATAAGGGCAATGTTTTCTTTTGTTTATAGCTAAAATTAGGTCTCGTGATAAAGCATTTATTTCCCCACTTATCTGGAAAGTGCTGCCTCCTTTGCTTTCTTTTTCAAAACTTGAGAAAGAACCTGAAGGGATGAAAGGAATACCATTTTAAATAGGGCCTTTTTGCTTTCAGGCTTCTGGAAGGCAATTGCTACAGCAGAAAAATATGTTGAGTGTAGAGATCTCCAGAATAGAGGAAAATATTATTGAGTTTCATCTAAGTTAGAAGAATGTTAGCAATGTAGCAAAGCATTACATGACAGAATGTAACTTGGACTGTTAGAACTATCCACATGTAATCAGCACCTCATCCACAGGCTCTGAACCCACATACTTGACAATGTTAGAAAGGTAACAGGTTTGCTTGGATCTTCAATCTGTACTGCCTTTCCTTTTTATTTTCCTTAGCCTCAAAGTAAAAATATTGCTCTGAACCCTGACCCTTTATTGTGTCAAAATAAATGCCTCAGATGCAGCATATATTTTCTTAAAAGAAAATCACGTTTTACATTACTAATATTGTGAAAAAACGTAATGGTAATATAACATAATTATAGCATAATTTAAGTTGGAAGGAACCCCTTTACAAAATGGGTGTCTAGGTAAATCTGGTTGTGTGTTTGATTATAATTCACGGAGGAAGCTAATGGTTTGCAAGACCTCAAGTCATACATCAATGAGGTAGGCTGATACAGCATGTTATTCTTTTGTCTTGGTTTTGGCTGCCATAGAGTTAATTTTCATTGTACACAACCATCTACTATTTAACTACTGTCTGGATTTGTGCTGGAAAGAGTGTTTGCAGTACCGTGCTGTTTTAGCTACTGCTGAGCAGCGCTTACACAGAGCAAGGGCCTTTTTTCCTTCTCATACCACCAGCGAGGATATTGGGAGGGCACAAGGAGCTGGAAGGGGACACAGCCAGGACACCTGACACCAAAAGACTCAGGGGATATCCCGTGCCTTGGGACATCATGCTCAGTATATAAAGCTGGGGCAAGAAAGAGTAAGCGGAGGATGTTGCGAGTGACAGTGTTTGTCTTCCCAAGTCACCTTTAGTGCTTGAGTGCTGAAGTTTTGCTTTCCTGGAAATGGCTGAACACCTGCCTGCTGGTGTGATGTAGTGAATCAATCCCTTCTTTTACTTTGCTTGCATGTGTGGCTTTTTATTTACCTATTAAGCTGTCTTTGTCTCAACTCACAAGTTTTCTTACTTTTATGATTTTCTCCCCCATCCTCAGAGAGAGGGAGTGAGGGAATGGATCTGTGGGGCTTAGTTGCTGACGAGGGTTAAAACATAACTACCTTTGACTCTAGGAATATGACTGATCTCAGACCACGGTCCATCTCCAGTCCTTGAATTTCTGATAAGTTCACCAATGTGATTATTAGGATTTGCTACCCTTGAGACTGACGAAGAGCAGATACTCACATAAAGCTAATTCTGTGTTCTTCAGAATTGATTTTACTTCTATTTGCTCAAACTCACTATGTATTTTCTTGTAGGTAAAATTCTTCCAATCTAAATCTCATAATTTAAGTACATTTTTTCACATCTACTTACTAAATCTGTCTTGAAATTCTGACAAATTATAGCATTGACTAATTTGAGTGGATTATTCTGTAAAATTTTCTTTAGTTCATTTTGCTCCTCAAATGGTTTAGTACTTATTCTTGGCCAACTGACAGCTGAGCCTGTTTCAGAGACTTCACTGCACTTAAATTCTTTTGCTTCTTTCAATCCCCTGTTGAATGCTTAATGCTGGTGCGTTAAATAATATTCAAGTAATGCACAATCACATTATTAAAAAATGGATCCTAACATAGCTGGAAGTCTGGGTAATAAGAACAGCCATAGCTGTACTGTTGTGTAAAAACTGAACCAAATATATGAGAAAGCAGCAAGGTCAAAACTTTAGCTCAAACAAAGATGACCGAAACCTGCAAAAAACCAACAGTATTAGAGTATTACCCATAAGCCAGTGCTTCAATAACAATAACAATAATGTTTTTTTCTTATGGAATGGAGTGAAAAAATCTGTAGAACTAAATTGTATGTTGATGAGAAGTAGCTTATTAATATTTTGATTTACAAATTGAACTTTTAGTGTCCTATTAAAGAAGTCATTTGCTTAAACTTGGAAAACTGCCTGAATATTTGTGAGTTTAAACTTTTCTCTGCATCTTTTTAGTCACCTTGTCAATTCTAGCTCATGTACCTTCTGCAGCCACAGGTTTGATATTTTTTGTCCTAGTGGTGCATTCAGCTTTTTCAAAGGTTTTTTTGTTTATAGTAGCAGTTCATCAGGCTTGGGTGGCAAGCATTTAGGCAGTGTTTCTTGTCATGTATTTTGAATCTTGTTTATTATTTCATTCAAAAACTCAGCTTCCCTAATTTCCTCTTTGGAAGAACTTAGCATTTCAAAACATTTCTTCATAGCATATATTTTCAATGAATTTGCAATTAAGAAGTGTGTAAATTAATCTTAGTTCATAAGACAGTAGAGGCTTTACCACTGAGATCTCTCCAAAATCCTTGAAAATTAGTCCTAGCCTCCTCTGATATACAGAATAGATTGTTACCCTGTCATTGAAAAGATATTCTACCCAATGCTAGAAGATTGTGTACAGTTATTTGTTCAATTATGGGTTGGACAGCCAAAGGCTTATATCACCTTAGTTAACAACAGTGCACTGAAATTAGATCTTTGCATTGTTGAAATGAGTTGATTTATAGTCGGGAGAGACTGAAATTGTACATATTTCATAAACTTTGTTTATTTAAAGTATATAATTAATAATTGCTGCCACTATCTAGGTCTTTTGGAAATCCTAAGAATAAATTTCATTAAGCAGATATATCCCCTCCCAAATGTAAACATTCTTTGATTTTCTTCTTTGGATCATAGGGATAACTATTTAGGAGATGGAATCATATGTCCACTAGTCATGACCTTCCAGTGTGATATAACTAGAGTATCAGTCTCTTTAAGCAATGCCACATATCCTCCCAGTAGAATAAAAAAGTAGCTAGGATCCATTTTAAAAAATGGCACGTAAGGTGCCACATAGAATCATAAAATAGTTAGGGTTGGAAAGGACCTTAAGATCATCTAGTTCCAACTCCCCTGCCATGGGCAGGGTCGCCTCCCTATAAACCATATCACCCAAGGCTATGTCCAGCCTGGCCTTGAGCACTGCCATGGATAGAGCATTCACAGCTTCCCTGGGCAATCCATTCCACTGCCTCACCACCCTTACATGAAATAATTTCTTCACCTTGCTATTCAATATTTCACTCTTCTTTTAAAGTAACTGTTGCTGTGATTTACTATGAGTGTCTTTTTTTTGTTTCCTCAACAAAGAAATGATGTTAGTGAAACCTGGAATTCATTATTAAAATTGTAATTTGTTGATTGCAGCACACTAAACTTGCCCAGGTTACAGAAGTACAAATCTGCCCTGCACAGTGGAGCAGTGTATAATTGCCAGCATCTCGTAAGAAGCTCTTGGGGTGTTATCGTTTTCATCATATTTTTACACAAATCTCTCCAATTTCTGTTCACTAGCTTTCTTTTTTATTCTGCATCCTGCTTCCAGGATGCAGCAGATTAAGGCAACGTTGTAACACTTTTTAAGTTGATTATAGAATCATATAATGGTTTGGGTTGGAAAGAACCTTAAGATGACTTAGTTCCGAACCCTGTGTCATGGTCATGGGCGACTCACACTAGACCATGTCATCCCAGGCTCTGACACAACCTTGCCATGAACACTGCCAGCAATGGAGCATTTATCACTTCTTTGGGCAACCTGTTTCAGTCCCTCAGTACCCTCACAGCAAAGAACTTCTTCCTTATATCTAACCTGAACTTCCCGTGTTTCAGTTTGCACCCATTACCCCTTGTCCTATCACTCCAGTCTCTGATGAAGAGTCTCTCTCCAGCATCCTTGCAGCCCCCTTCAGACAATGGAAGCTTCTTTGAGGTCTCCACACAGCTGCTCTTCTCCAGGCTGAACAGCTCCAACTTTCTCAGCCTGGCTTCATATGGGAGATGCTTCAGCCCCTGATCATCTTCATAGCTTCCTCTGGACTTGCACCAACAGTTTCATGGCTTTCTTATGTTGGGAAAAGCAGAACTGCTCACAGTGCTGCAATTAAGGTCTCACAAGAGCAGAGTAGAGGGGCAGGACCATCTCCTTCAACCTGTTGGTCATGCTGTATCTGATGCAGCCCAGAACATGGGTGGTTTCTGGGCTGTGAGAGCACACTGAAGCTGGCTCATATTCATTTTCTCATCGACCAACATATATACATATATAAGTAGAATCTAGGGTAAGCACTGTAAAAAGTAACACCTGCAACAAAAAAAAAGATTTTGAAGGAGGTTGTTTTGGTGTTTTTTTAATACATTGAAATCCCTTATTTTCAGCAATGTTCATATTTTCCCAGTGTGAGAGATCATGTGTCATGTTTCCAGAAAAACTGTTGCCTGATTTTTATTTTTTTAAGAAATACGGGCTTAAAAAGAGTGATTGTTATGCAAAGTAGCTATAAATGAATTATTTTTCACACATATTTTCATTCTTGCTGAAAACACAGCTGATCGGTTTTGCTGAGTGCTTTATTGTAATAATCATTTGCACGCAAAGCAAGACTTTATGTGTTTATCACTGTATGAAAAATGAAGCATATATCGCAAACAGAATTGATTATGCTTATTTTGACTGTGCACTTCTTTAGAAAATTATACTTGTCAGAAAAAAATGGAAAGAAAGAAAAGCATGTTCTGGATCAGATCTGTTTTAACAAAATCCGCGTCAAAAAGTTGTCTAAATGGTGGGTGGATAACAGCACTTGCTGGCTCTGCTTCAGGTAAGGGCTGTGGTTTTGAGTTTTCCAGATTTCACCTGAGCATCCTGTCCAGTTTTTGTCTTCTCCTGGGTTGCAGCCTTTCTTTCTCCCATGCTGGAAGTTTTCAATTCTTCACCCATCCATGAAAGTTCTGTGCTTATCAAGTCATATCCTCTGACCTAGTTACTAATTTAAGTGGAAAAGCTGAAGTGCAACACACTCAAAAAGAAAAATTATTTAGCTCCCTTGTCTCAAAGACAAAGAAATACTTGATTCTGTGTCTCTGCCGTCCCAACTGATTTCCTTGCTCAATGGTCTTTTAGCTGTTCAGGATCATAAAGTGCCGTTGTGAGAAATATTGAAAGATTTTGGTCTGTCTTTGGTTGGCATGGGAAAAACCTTTTGCTGCCCCATTCACTCTGCAATATTTTGAATGCATAAAAACAGTAGCTAGTGATTAATAACTTTATTTCATAAACCTCACACAGATAACTCATTCTTAGTTTTTGACACTGAAGTTTTATTTTAACACTGAAGCAATACGTTAGAATTTCAGCTATTTAAGAACTTTTCTGATGTATGCTAATCTCAGCATCCTGGCCTGTATCAGCAGTAGTGTGGCCAGCAGGACCAGGACAATGATTGTCCCCCTCTACTGGGCACTGATGAGGCTGCACCTTAAATCCTGTGTTCAGCTCTGGGCCCCTCACTACAAGAGAGGCATTGAGGTGCTGGAGTGGCGCCAGAGAAGGACAGCAGAGCTGGTGCAGGGCCCGGAGCACAGTGTGATGGGGAAGAGCTGAGGGACCTGGGTGGGGGTTTTAGTTTGGAGAAGAGAGGGTTCAGGGGGGATACCTTGTCCCACTCTACGTCTACCTCACAAGAAGTTGTAGTATGGTTTGTTTGGTCTCTTCTCCCAAACAAGAAGTGACAGGACAAGAGAAATCAGCCTCAAGATGCATCAGGGGAGGTTTAAATGGAGATGAGGAATAATTCCTTCCCCAGGGGGTGCTCAGGCATTGGATCAGGCTGCCAAGGGCAGTGATGGAGTCACCATCCCTGGAAGTGTTCACAAATAGTGTATAACAGGCCCTCAGTGATATGGCATAGTGGTGGTCTCAGCAGTCCTGGGATAATGGTTGGACTTGGTGGTCTTCAAGGTCTTTCCCAACCATTGATTCTACTATGCTATGATTCTATAACAGCCAATTTTGGATTTATGGGTTTAATATGATCAGAAAAGTTAATTATAGAATCATAGAATGATTTCGGTTGGAAGGGACCTCCAGAGGTCATCTAGTCCAACCCTCCCTGCAATGAGCACGGCCATATTCATCTAGATCAGGTTGCCCAGAGCCACAAACAGCTTGGTTTTGAATGCCTCCAGGGATGATTCATCCACCACCTCTCTGGGCAACCTGTGACAGTGTTTTACCACCCTCATTGTAAAGAATTTTTCCATGTGTCCAGCCTCAGTCATCTCTCTTTCAGTTTAAAACCACCATCCCTCATTCTATTGTAGCAGGCCCTGCTAAAAGGTCTCTCCCCATCATTCTTGAAGGCCTTTTTAAGAGCTGAAAGATGACAGTGTTTCTCCAGTGTCTTCTCAAGGCTGAACAACCTTAACTCTCTCAACCTTTCCTCACAGCAGAGGTGCTCCATCCATCTGATCATTTCTGTGACCCTTCTCTGAACCATCTTCAACGGGTCCATGTCTTTCCTGTACTGAGGACTCCAGAGCGGGACACAGGACTACAGATCCGGTCTCACCACAGAAATGTTAGAGGGGCAGAATCACCTCCCTTGTCCTGCTGGCCACTCCTCTGGATGCAGCCCAAGACACGATTGGCCTCTGTTCTGCAAGCGCACATTGCCCACTAATGTCCAATCAGTCCCACCAGCACCCCCAAGTCATTTGCCTCTGGGCTGCTCTCAATCCATTCATCTCCCAGCCTGTATTGATACCGGTGTTGCCTCTACCCGTGCGCAGGACCCTGCATTTGTCCACATTGAACCTCGCGATGTTTGCATGGGCCAAACGTTGAGACTGTCCATCTTCCACTTTATGGCATCCTGTCCCTCAGGCTTGTCAGCTACACCACTCAGGTTCGTATCATCTGCGAACTTGCTGCTGCTGCTCATGAATGTAGGGGCTCCATAAAGGAAGAAAGAAAAAAAAAATTAAACCCATCATTTTCCTCTGAATAATTCTAAATTAGTGAGAAGAATGTACACTTGGTGCTCTCAGCTCATTCATTTCCAGGCAAATGACTTGTCATTCATGCTATTTGGAGGCACTGCTTGTATTAAAGCAACGAGAAAATCTGTCCTGTAAGGGGAAAAGGGGAAGATCCTCAACCTGTCCTGTCTCAGCTGTCCCTGGGAGCCTCAGAAGCTCCCAGGCAGTTGGGGAAGGAGTTCTCTCAGGAGCCTGGGTTCAGGCAGGGTCTTGGCACTGGGAAGATCAGAGCCCAGGGCCCAGGTTTAGAAGACTGTCACACATTAGTGTGTGCATCCACAGAATGAATTAAAAAGACCCTTTTCCTTGTGAAAATACTAGTAGCCCAAAGGTCAGAATGTAGTAACAGGGAACTGCTTACATTTCAATTCTAGATGTTACACGGTGCTTTAAAGGGTAAAACCTATGAGATGACTGTAAATACATTTACAATTATTCTATTTAACCTCTGCTCTGTTTTGTAGTTTTACTAAATAGCAATGTAAAAAAATCCCAACCAACAAACCAAATCCCCCCATGCTCTAGAAACCTGTCAGCTGCTGCTAAAGATACATGAATGGACTGTTAAAAGTTTTTTCACAAGCTGTCAGGCTGTAATAAGGAATTTGGAAAAGGCAAACAGCCCTTCCCTGCAAAGTTAATTTTAAGTATGAACTTTAATGAAACTATTTGCCCCCTGGGCATTTCTGGATTGTGTAAAATCTCTTATCCACCAAAGTACTATCTAGGTATTCACAGACACATGCGGAGTGATCTCTGAGACTTCATGAGTTAACTGCAAACATGGACACAGTTTTTAATTCTCAGCATGCTGCCTCTATTTTCTTGCAGGGAACTTATTCAAGCACAGTAATAAAACCATACATTATGGAAAGAAGATTTTTGTTGCTGTGAGTTTTAAGGAAAACATGTAAAGAATTACAGTGTGAGGAGAAAGGAATCATCACCTTGTATTAGTTAAGAATGAGTGACAGGTTTCTGAACTTGCATATGTCATGCAAGAAGGAGTGAGGGGCAATGAAATACCTTACCTTTGAATTAGTCAGGATTAGGACAGCATAAAATAACTGGTTTTCTTTGGAGCATTGTATTCCAGTTATGACATAAATGGTGATTTGTAAAGCTGCCAAATGTATATGTCAAATGGTAGTAGTGTGGTTGTCAAGGTATTCATTAGCACTTACATGCATGTCAGCTATGGTAAAATGATCAGAGTTTGTTTTTCTAAAAGGGAAGACTTCTAAGAACTACTGACATCTGATTTCTGACACCTGCAAGACGACAACTAAAATAAATTGAGGACATTGTTGGGAGGTTTATAAAGCTGACATTATGAACTGTAAAAAAAATCCAAAAGAAAATTGACACATATTGAAACCTGGCCCTAGCAATTTAACTTAGAGGGAGCAGAAAATATACACATAGGTAAGCATTCAAAGAATACTGGCGGTTGTAGTGCCCCTTTGGAGTGAAAAAACTCAAATAACCTAACAGGGGTTTCCATGTCAGCCACTGACCTGAAGTATTTTCTCTAAAAGAGTGTGTTTGGGTTTTAGGTTTTTTTTTTATCTGTTCCTCAAGTACCGTTTTTAGTTTGTTATAAAAGAATCAGTGTGAATCAAATGGAAATATACCACAAGAGAACATGCTGCAAGAGCAAATCAGCTGGGATTTACCCATGGTAAAAAGAAGAGCAAAACAAGCAGAAAAAAACCACAAACTATTTGTTGCCAAGAAAGTTTACATGCCCAGAAAAATACAGCAATCCCAGACATTGCAGAATGGCACAGAGCTGAACAGTGTACGATGGTTGAGTACATGTAGATTGAGGTGGCCTGGAATGGGACTGCGCTACTTCTGCACATTCTGGATAAGGATGTCTGAGGTACAAAAGGGGAATAGTACAGGGATGTGCACAGTGCACACCAATGTTTTAGTTACTTCTTAGTACATTTTGGTCTGGCCAAGGACTTTCTGAGCCTCATGCTCTGCCAGGGAGGAGGGGGAGCCAGGAGGAAGCAGAGAGAGGACACCTGACCCAAACTGATCAAAGAGGTATTCCATAGCATAGCACGTCATGCCCGGGATGCAGAAGCTGAGAGCAGAGACCTGGAAGGGTGGAGGGGGGTGCACTGGGTTGGTCTGGCTGGGTATACGTGGTGAGCTGTTGTATTCTTTTCCCTTGTATTTCTCTTGTTATTATTATTACTGGTAATAGCAGTAGCGTTTTGTGTTATACCTTAGTTACTAAACTGTTCTTATCTCAACCTGTGCGAATTGCATTCTTTCGATTCTCCTTCCCATCCCTCCAGGAGCAGAGGGAAGAAAAAGGGGGAAGTGAGTGAACAAACTGCATGGCTGATTTATGGCTTAAACCATGACAATCTGCTTCCTAAATGTTTTGTGCAGACATCGATTCAGTGACGTTTGCTTATAAAAATATAGTTATTACTAAAGAGGAATGGAGCAAAGCAAGAAGGAGAGGGGCCTAACCATCTGCAGTCGCTCCCAATGAAGGACTTGAGGGCAAGATGTTAAACGAAGCAAACCCCTGGCAAAATTTAAAGCAATCATGGGCAAATACACTTTTTATGCAAGAGGTAGCTGAGCTGTGAAACCCATTGATGCAACAAGTTGTGGATGTTAAGTGTTGATCTTTACTTAGAAAGCAGGTGAATTAATTTTTAAAAGGAAAAGAATTTCATTGGGGCTGCTTAGAATAATATTTCTAGGTCAGAAATTCATATACGAATTGATGTATGATCATATGTAAAAGAAATGCAAGGCAGGGCAGAAAAACTTAATCTAAATATGGAAAAGATCACCCTCATGCACATGTAGATACATATGTTCACGCAAACTGAAATCTGCATTCTTTGGTGATGAAATCTTAGCATGTACCAGAAGTGCATGTGCTTTTAAATAGTGAGTGTCATGGTTTAACCCCAGCTGGCAACTAAGTACCGTGCAGCTGCTCACTTACTTCCTCCACTTCCCAGGTGGAATGGGGAGGAGAATTGGACAAAGTTAAAACCTGCAGGTAGAGATAAGAACAGTTTAATAATTGAAATAAAATAACATATAATAAAATATAATAATAAAAGAAAATAAAAAGAGAGAGTAATAAAAGCCAAGAAAGACAAGTGATGCACAACACAATTGCTCTACACCCCCTGAAATTCCCAGCACATCGCTGAGCAGTGATTGGCTGCTCACAGCCAACTCCCACAGTTTCTATACAGGGCATGATGTGCTGTGGTATAGAATACCCCTTTGGCTAGTGTCACCCAAGTGTCCGGTTTCTGCTTTCTTCTGGCTTCTTATGCCCCTGGTCACCGGCAGAGCATAAGAGACTGAAAAAGGCCTTGACTTCTGCTCAGCAACAACTAAAAATTTGGAGTTTTATGTCAACATTCTCATATTCAAACCAAAACACAGCACTGTATCAGCTACTAGGAAAAAAATAAACTTTATGCCATCCAAACCAACACAGGAGGATATTTCCCTCTTGAAAACATAGACGGTTGCTAAATATGCTGATCTGTTTATGAGGATTGGTATTATGTCTACTTCCTCTGAGCTCACATTTTCTCTTACTATTGTAAGAGCACTTGGTACCTGCTAGTTTCTCTTCAGTACAAGTTCTGCATGTTTTCTTATGCATTTCTTTCAGATAGATGTCTTTCAACCTTTTTTCCATGCTGCCTTCATGAAGTACTTTCCTGAAAGTTCAATGCTTCTCATGTGATACATTTTGCTTTTTTATTTTTAGTTTTATTCCTAGTTTTTATTTTTAGTTTTATTCATTTAATTCAAGAGTAAACACCTGGAAATGTTCAAGTCCTGTTTGGATGAGTTTTGAGCAAGCTGATGTAGTTGAAGGTGTCCCTGCCCATGGCAGTGCAAATGGGACTAGATGATCTTTAAGGTCCCTTCCAACCCCAACCAGTTTATGATTCTAGGAAAACCAGTTATCTGAAAATTAATCTGAAGAAATTTTCTTACTGAATTGATAGTATTGATTTTATAACTGCCAGCATTCAATAGTAGCTTCAAATGGCCATGACATATTAGGGCCAACACCACATTCTGCTTATAGTGAAAGAAACAGTGAATCTTGTACGTGAAGTAATGCTAATTTTCCTTTGCTAGATTTTCCTTTTGGAGTGACTCAATTAAGAAACAACAACGTGGCTGTATTTTATGAGACATTTTCTGCACAGCTGGAAAGCACCGATTCACTCAAGGTCAACTCTGTTCTTAAAAAAGCTGAAAGAGTGCAATCTCGACCCCTTGTTTCACTTGCTCGTGAGATCTGATGATTTCAGTTAAGCCCTTTCCCTAATCCAGATCATCATAATTCATCCCCCTCGTCCCATACCTTGTTTTCCAAAATCAGAGGAAGTTTCTGATTCTTCCTTTAACTTCCATTATCGCAACCCCTACAATGACCTGAAGAAGCACATTTCTGCCTGTTACGATGCTTTAACAGATTGTCTTGCCTGAATTGCTATTGATTTTAAAGCAGGATATGGGTTGCTATAGCAATCCTGTACCTGAACATTCAAAGGAGAAGACCATTCAACTGATTGCTTTATAAATCCTGGAACCTCAAGATCTTAGACTGAAACTGTCAAATGTCTCATGTTTAACATTTTGTTTCCAGGGATGATTAATTTTGTTTGTTTGATAAATTCGTAGAATCGGTGTTTTGTGCATTTTCTGTATGTAGCTGACCTAAGATGTTTTATCCATGAATGGATTGCTCCTAATTATGGGAAAAAGAATCAATTTAGTGCATGTAGTCTCAGGGCAAACTTGTCACTTGTGGAATGACAATCTGAAATGGGCAACAGTACTCACACCCAGGCAGATGCAGAAGCCCTAGGAAATGTCACACCATCAGATGCAGCTTCAGAGCATGCAACTGACAAGAAAGCTTCTGGCCACAGCCATCACCCCAGGCCATAGCTAACACCCCAGGCCATGTCATCCTGTAGTTTGAAACTAATGCTGAGCTGTCACTTTAATAAATGAGTAGACACTTTGTTTTGATCAGCATTGTCAGGCCTTATTTCAAAAGTGATTCTGATTCCATCGCACAACCTCACCCAGCCAAAGTCAATTGATACAATTTCAAGGTGAATTTATTCATTCTTTATAAATGTTCCATTCACAGATATATCAAGGCAGTTGAATAAATTGAAATAAATAGACTTGGAGTTGCATCGTCTCCTAGTAATTGAAATAGTTTCCCCTCAGTATGTTAGTAGTTATAATGTTACTTTTATGAAGACTGGAATGTCTACTGATGGGAAAGTGTGGAATTACTATATTGATAACATGTTTGGAGGATGGATTGAGGATAATATGTTGAAAAGGGTACCTGAAAGTTTTTCTTCCTTTCAGCATAGCACTTAAGATAAAGTTATATAAAAGCTTACCACCAAATAATGTTGCATAATTAATTCTTTCTTCCAGAAAGATGCTTTCAAACTACCTTCTTGCTGTTTTTAATGCAAGTGTTAACTTCTAGAACAGCGACTGTATAGGTAATACATTAAATGTTGAGTTCAGCATCAGTGCACTGTATGAACAGCCTGTTTTCCATGATCTTAGGATAGGAAATCAAGTGGAAGATGTCAAGACACACTGTTGTTTTATTTGTTTGTGAAGGTTTTTCCTGTTGCTTTTGTTTGGGATTTTTTTTGGGGTTCTGTTTTTTTTAGCTTTTGTCATGGTTTATGCCCACCTGGTAACACAGAACCACGCAGCTGTTCTTTCAGGCCCCTCCTTTTTCATCCTGTTCTGACAGGGTTGGGGGGAAAAATTGAAAGAATATAACTCCCACTGGTAGAGATAAGGGCATTCCGGTAACTAAGGTATAACACAAAACACTGCTGCTACCACCAATAATAATGATACGGGACATAACAAGGGAAGAGAATGCAACTGCTCAGCATCCGCCAACTGATACCCAGCCTAACCCCAAGAAGATATCTAGCCCTTCTGCGTAACTGCCCCCAGTTTATATAGTGGGCATGGAATACCCCTTTGGCTAGTTTGGGTCACCTGCCCTTTCTCTGCTTTGCCATGGCTTCTCCTCCCCCCCTGGCAGAGCATGAGACTCAGAAAGTCCTTGGTCAGAGTAAACATTACTGAGCATCAACTGAAAACAATGGTGTTATCAGCATTGTTCCCAGGCAGAAAGTCAAAAACACAGCACTGAACCAGCTACTAAGAAGGAGAAAAATGACTGCTACTGCTGAACCCAGGACAGTATTCACCCCTAATTCTATTACCACTCATGTCATGTTCAGATCACACATTTTTCAATATACCATCACTCTTGTCATATATATACATGTGTGTATATATACGTCCACGCACAGGTCTTGAGAGATATCATTCCTTAGTGCATGGACCCAAAAATATAAAGCTGCTGAGTTCATACAGTACATGATGTTGGTCTCCATATCTTGTAATAGCCTTTCAGAGCAGGAGAGAGAATGTGAAGGTTTGGATTGTTGCCTGCTGATGATACTAAGGAACTCATCTGATCATTGCTGTGCTCATCTGGTTTCTTCAAAGTTCATTCTTTGTTGGGATAATGGTTGGGAGGGAAGTTAGGGACAGTCACTGGGGACCTGACGACATCTAGTTTGGAGGGCTATAAAAGAGATACGTAGCAGGCAACAGCATACAATTGAGTTCATAGGCTGTTTTCCACTAAAATCAAATCCCCTTGAGGTACACATCGGACTCCCCCATCTTCCTGCATTATCCAGGTCCCTGAGCAAAAGTAATCCCACAGTGAATTCAGTGAGAAAATTACGATTGGTTACCAAAACAGTGCAGTTTATTGATGCAACAGGTACAGTTTCTTATGGATTGCCGGTGATAAATACTGTCTGCAAAGCATGTGCAAATAATAGTTGCATCGATACAAGCTCTTGATAAAGTTAACACAGCGTAGCTGTAAAGTATACAGGTGACAGTAACTCTATAGAGATTCTAAGTTTTTCAAGGGAAGCACTGGATACATTTCAAATCTTACCCACAGGCGTCCCTATGGGGGAGGGAGAGAGGTCCAACCCGTCTAACGGTCCCAGGAGTCTGCTGATGTTATCTTCCTCGACTTGTCCGTGATGGTATCTTCCCCAATATCCCCCTCTCTTTTGGGTTATTTTATATTATTTTCACCTTCAAGGTGGAGCTTGAGTGACTCTAGTCATACATACCTTCATTACCTTTGGTGTAAATTTCTCTTGCTTCGATCTAAAGGTATATGACAACAAAAATTCAGAACGCAGGCTCAGAGGGGGGTGATCTCATTTTGGAGGGGGGTCTCATTGGAGATGGGAGTGTTTTTCAGCATGTAAATGCATTATAATGACATTATAATGAAGCAAATTTCACACTGAGGACAGCATTCTGTCAAGAAATGACAGGCTACTGGCTCAGGGTGGCAAGTATGCAGCTTATCAGTTTCTTACACCACCTATTTCCCATCTTTTTGCTGAAGTTAGGACAAGGCGTAACCACGAGATCTCCATCTCATTCTACCCTCTGCCTATTATGGGAACAGCCATGAAGTGCACATTCCTGGCATACCAGGTGTGACTGCATCTCGCCCCGAGAGGCCCTGAAAGTCCATTTTCCCTTATGTGTAGACAATGCTGCATCTTAAATATAACTTCAATTATCCTACAGTTGCGGCTTACAATGATTGCTTTGATCAAGGCCTGTCTGATTCTCATGCTTTGCCAGTGAGGATGGGAAGCCGGGAGGAAGCAGAAACAGGACACCTGACCCAAACTGTCCAAAGGGGTATCTCATATCACAGCACATCATGCCCAGAATGTAAAAACTGGGGGCAGAAACGTGGAAGAGTTTGGTTTGCGGCTGGGTCAGGCTTTGTATTGGGTGTATTTTATTTGTATTCTCTTTCCTTGTATTTCTCTTGTCATTATTATTCTTGATGGTAGCAGAAGCGGTTTGTGTGATACCCTAGTTACTGGACTGATCTTATCTCAACCTGTGGGAGTTGCAGACTTTTGATTCTCCTTCCCATCCCTACGGGAGTTGGGGGGAAGAAAGAGGGGGGAGTGAGAGAGCAAATTGCATGATTTTCAGTTTAAACATGACAGTTCTTTTTGGAGCGCAACGTGGGGCATTACGGCAGGAGAAGTCTTTGAGAAAGGGAGGAAAATAATTCAATTACTGCTGAAAGCAGGTTTTGCCATAAATCCAAAAAAAATTAGTAAAACACTTAAATGAGTTGTGTCATCATTCTAGTCATACCAAAGACGGACAAATCAGGGCAACGTTCTGCGGCTTGGCCTACTCTTACAGATCCCTTACGGAGTGAGGTCAAGGGAGCTGCACAAGAGATTCAATTTTTTGGGAATAAAATGGCATGATGGACATCGCCAGATCCCAGCAGATGTGATCAACAAGATAACAGCAATGTCACTACCAACTACTAAGAAAGAAACCCAATCATTCTTGGGTGTTGTGGGGTTCTGGAGGAAGCACATCCCAAACTACAGTTTGATTGTAAGCCCTCTCTATCATGTGACCCAGAAGAAGAATGATTTTTATATGGGGTCCTGAGCAACAACAAGCCTTTGAGCAATCTGATTAAGTAATTTTTAAAACTAGTTGCAGAGACAGTTAAATAGATGCCTTCATTCAACCATGACCATTTGGAGTTTCATGTCCATTGGAGTGTCAGTCATGACACATTACTAAAAAATGTCACATTGAGATATGAAGAAATTTACCTAATAAAAGTGTGTGAAAAAAAAAATCTGCAATGTAATTGCTTGTTATGGGAGAAAGGAAGAAACTGTGCCAGGCCTCAGGAATCTAAAACATTTCAGATAGCAGTCAATGCCCTAACATGACCTGTTTCTTGGGACTGTTGCTCAAATGTTTGAATCCTGATGTGACTAAATCACAGCTTTTAAGGCTGTGAACCAAAGGAAGGTGGTCTTCCTCTCAGAAAAAATGTTTTTTAAGGGGAAGTGGGGGAGAAAGAGGACAAGGAGTTAGGAAAACTGCCTGAAGACAGCAAACAGTAGTTGATTTATGTTGGATTTTGGTCACTCTTCTTTCCATTATCTCTGCACAGAGTAGTAGGATACACTAAGTATCTTCATCACAGACTATCTTCAAGGTGAAAAACTATGAGACTGCTGAAATCTTGAACTGTTGCACACCCCAAATTATTTGTTGGCTAGGTCTATCCACATTGCTTCTCTAGCAAATGTATCCTGCAGCAGCACAGCAGTGTGTATGTTCCAGGCATGTACTTGTCCCATATGTGAAATACTTCAGTATTGCTATTAATCTCCAAGGGTCATATAGCTATGTGTCTTATCAGCATATTTTTGTTATATCTTTCAACATTCCAATACCGCATTCTAAAAGAATTCTACAATACTTAGTTGAATTATACCTACATGAAACGAAAAATCAGTGAGATTGACAGCAGGCATAGTTTAGATACATATTTACATTGAAATGTAATGGTGTTTGGCAAGTGGATGTAAACTCACATCGTAGAAACAAAGTGAAAATTCAGACATCTATAGTTCCCAAGTCATTCACAAAAGAAAAAATCCTCCACTTCAAGGCTTGGTGAGATGAATTCTTCATGAGAAGAGTCAAATGGTGAATTTCTCTTTTCATACAGAAAACAAATTGCCTTCAGTTCTAGCACTGACTTCTGATTATGATTTGTCTTTGCTTATATCACAATTAGCATACGTAAATTAATAATTGTAATTCATAAGCCTAATAATTTATGCATTAGTATTTAGCCCTTTTCATGTCTTTAATTTTTGCCAGTAATTGATTTAATAAAAGAAAGGTTAATTGCACTATTCATCAGAACTGCTTGCTGTGAAATGGTAGACAACTAAAAATCTTCGAAGATAAAGGGCATGCTGACTACTCCGAGCTGTCATTCCAGCCAAAAGAAACTTTTTGAAATCACCTTGCATATTCCTTCAATTGCTGAAATCTTGGGGATTAAAACTGTTTCTGTTCAGACAAGGATAATTGCACTAAAATATAGGTCATTTAAAATAATTTTAAAAAACCCCAACAAAACCCAAAAGTAGCAAAAGAAATCTTTGTTGAACAGTATCTTATGCTCTTCAGTAAGCCTCATGGCATGGTACATAGATATGCGTTTCTCTATATCTTGCTTTGAATACTGGTGATTAATATGGTGTTTTCAAACTTTTTAGGACTACTGTGCAGAACCTGACTGCTGCTTAGAGCCCAATGAATCCTTTTTACTGTAAGGCCAAGTTGCTGACTAAACCTGGGAGCTAGCTGCTGCGCAACCATTAGACCCATGATAAAAGCAAACCCACAATTAATGTGTAACTGTGATTATACATATATAAAGTGCTTAATAACCCTTTATTGTCAAACATCCATTAAGTATGGAGGTGTACATAACTGTTAATGATTCGGATTTTCCAAGCCTATCTAAATTTTGATTTATTGAGTTATTTGTCTAGGAATTGTTTCATTAAGTTGAAAAGTAGTTGCTTTACTATAATGGTGTTAAGGTTTAATCTTTTTATATGTACGCATGTCCTGGGCAGAGTTACCTGGGAGAAGTAGATCACTGCTCAGATCGGGCTTGGTATTGGTTGGTGGGTGGTGAGCAGTTGTGGTCTCTCCACTTATTATTATTATTTGTGGCAACAGTAGTGCTTTGTGCTATACCTTAGTTACTGGACTGTTCTTATCTCAACCCATGGGAGTTATGGTCTTTCAGCTATTCTCCCCATCCTTCTGGGAGCACGAGAAGGAAAAAGCAGGGGAGTGATTGAGTGGCTGCGTGGTTCTGACTTACCAGCTGGGCTTAAACCACAAAAATGTGCTCAAGTCAAGAGTTGTGAACGCTTAAAGGAGAAAACTGATTATTTTTCTGGTGCCAATCTGAAGTATTTTAACGCACCTCTTGGGTAATATTTTTTATTCATGCTATACACTGAACCATACCTGTTAAGAAATAAGAAAAAGAAATTGTGTTTAGTGTTGAAGCTGTCTGTGAGATCAATCAAGCAGTCTAATTTTAAATTTGAGCAAAAAGAAAAAGTGCAAATTTACTTTTCTGCATCTATTTACCCCCAAGGCCTTATTCTAGTTAGAATGGAAACTTACTTCAAAATAACAGAATTGCTGACTGAATGAAAACTACGTTTTATAAACCGACATATTAAAACTATATTGAAGATTTTTTACGCTTACAAGAAATGACTCAGAGTGTCTTCAGACAGCAATTTTTAGTTCATCTATCACATAGTGAAATGAAGATCAGATGGAAGATGAAAGGAAAAATCATGCAGGTTAACCATGCGAATGTAATGGCATTAATGAGGCCAATGTCAATTTTTCTGCGAATTTTGGTAGATAAGAAATTTAACATGAGCCAGTTGCAGTGTGCACTCACAGCCCAGAAAACACCCGTGTGCTGGGCTGCATCAAAAAGAGCATGACCAAAGGTCAAAGGCAATCATCCTGCTCCTCTCCTCTGCTCTCATGAGACCCCAGAGGAGGCCATGAGGATGATCAGGGGCTGGGGCACCTCCCGTAGGAAGACAGGCTGAGAAAGTTGGGTCTGTTCAGCTTGGAGAAGAGGAGGCTGCATGAAGACCTCAGAGCATCTTCAAGTGTCTGAAGGGGGCTACAAGGATGCTACAAAGAGACTCTTCATCAGGGACTGTACTGATCGGTTTAAACTTAAAGGGGGAAGTTCAGATTAGAAGTAACTGTGAGGGTGGTTAGGAGTTGGCACAGGGTGCCCAAAGAAGCCGTGAATGCTCCATCCCTGACAGTGTTCAAGGCCAGGCTGGACACAGCCTTGGGTGAAATGGTCTAGTGTGAAGCATTCCTGCCCATGGCACGGGGTTGGAACTGGATGATCTTAAGGTCCTTTCCAACACAAACCGTTCTGTGATTCTATGAAATAGGGATATAAACTAGCAGAGTTTGCTGAAATCTACACTTCAGTATTCGGTTTTCAAATAATGAGAGTGAGAGTCTCAGTTTGCAAACAGCCATATCGTGCTGCCAGTGATAGGCTTAGTTGGAAAATCTGAAGACAATTCCCACCTTTAGTTCTAGATAAGTTTTCATTAGTACACGCTTTCCTCAATATATATATAAGAAATAATTTTAAGTCTCTTTAAGCTATAGCTCATTATTAAGTTTCTCAATAGATGTTTTTTTTATTTTCTACATAAGGTAGATACAGGTCTGCCGAAAATCAGCAGGCTGATTTCTTTTTTGTCCATGAACACTGCAAAATATAAATCTCCAATAAGAGTAAGTTTGCATGATGCAGATATTTGATAGAATACTCTCAGGAAAGACTTATTTTCTCTACACCTCAATATACTTTTCCTTTCTATACTGTGCTAAATCAGAAGCATTGTGAATAAAAGGAAAGTGGGGGGACTAGAAATCCACACTCAAAAAAAGGACAGTGTGTTAGAAAATAAATCTGGTCATAAATAGGCACTAATTAGTTTTTGATGGACCACAACCTTTTCACTTGCCTTCTAAAAGCTGTGTTTCACAATGCTCCATGTGATTAAATCTGGACTGCAGAGATGCTTTCCTTAACATAACTGCAATTAAGATCCTTTTCAGCTTTGATAGAATCTTTGTTCCATTGGTATCAACGTATAAAAATTTTTATTTATTTTTCTGGGCCCAAAATTTTTTATCTGTCTTTTCCACTTAACCAGTTGAGTTTCATTTCACTTTTCTGTAGCCCATAATCAGGCACTTCGCAGATGATGAGCACTTTTCATTCCAAACACAAAACATGCTCCAAGAAAAGAAATCAAATTAATCAAATGCTTTTATTAGATAGTCTTTGGTATTTTAATAAAAATGCTTCTTACAAATCATATATGTACATACATATATTAATTAATATATCACACTGAAGATTTTTCTTTCCAATCTTCTGCACAATACTTATTTTTCCTGTTGCCTTGCAGAAACTGGTATTCAATGAAAAGGACTTCGACAAATGCAGGGCTGTAACTGTTCAGTGTTTTTTTCCTCCATATGTGATGAAAAATATAGGTTCCTTGACTCCTGAAAGAAATTGGCTGAGATAAATGCTCAAGTCTGCACTGAGAATTTACAAGGCAGGATGTTGCTCTGCACTCTGGGCTCCAAGCCACACTTAGCTGACAGTGCAGTCACACCTGACGGGTGGGCAAGAGTCTTCTTTGAACGACAGATTCTTGAGAAATATGTGCAAAGCAATGCGAAGATGTTAGATATCTGAGTTAACAGTATTTTTGCAAGAATATCTAAGGATAGTAATGAAGGCATAATTGCAGAGGCTGCCACAACTGGGAACGGACCAGTTTATGGCATCTGTAGTGATGGCTAACAGCTTTGGTTGTGGTGTGGCAGGATAACAGCACGTGCCACAGAATGAAGCTTAGATGATCTAAAGCTGCACACATCTGTCGTGAGTTTTACATGCATTTAGTGAAAGGGTGTTAGAATTAAAAATAAACTTACATGTTTTTCAACCTGAGAACTTGAATTTCCTTCAAAGAAGTTGATCCTGCCCCTCTATTCTCCATGTGTGAGACCTCACTTGGAATATTGCTTGCAGTTCTGGTGCCCTCAACATCAAAAGGATGTGCAACTGTTGGAAGAAGTCCAGGGGAGGGCCACGAGGATGATCATGGGACTGAAGCGCCTCCCTTATGAAGATAGGCTGAGAAGGCTGGGGCTGTTCTGCCCCGAGAAAAGAAGGCTGCGTTAGACCAGAGCAGCCTTCCAGTATTTGAGGGGGATCCTATGAGGATGCTGGGGATGTACTGTTCATTAGGGACTGTAGTGACAGGACAAGGGATAACAGGTTCAAACTTAAACAGGGGAAGCTTACATTGGATATAAGGAAGAAATTCTTTACTGTGAGGATGGTGAGACGCTGGAATGGGTTGCCCAGGGAAGCTTTGAATGTTCTATCACCAGTGGTGTTCAAGGCCAGGTTGGACAGAGACTTGGGTGACATAGTTTGGTGTGTGGTGTCCCTGCCCATGGCAGGGGGGTTGGACTAGATGATCTTAAGGTCCTTTCAAACCCTAACTACTCTATGATTCTATGATTCAATAATTCTAAGATACAATCTTTTCCAAAATGAATCTCTGCTACGCACGGCAGTTAAAAAAACCCACAAAACAAATACAACCAAAACCAACACCAAGTAAGTCCAAGCAAAAAAAAGAAACAAACAGAAACCCCGTCACACCCATTCAAAGACATGCACACACACCCTCTGCAAAGGAACCAAACCAAAGGAGTTTCATTATATCTCAGGCAAATCCACATGTTGCTGTTTTGTACAGCACTATGGTTGGACTGAATTATAAACCTGAAAAATAGGTTCAGCCTGCTTAAATTGAGCTTCCGGATAACCATAAACTGCAGAGCAATTGCAGGATGATGACCTCATCTTAAGGACTTTAGGAAAAAGTATTTTCTTTCCATGAGCCAAAGTAACGCATGAATCCCCCAGTTGACAGAGGGTAGACCTATCCTGTCCTTTGACTCTAAGACCCAAATTTTTCATCAGTCCATATTGTTTCAACAGATGACGTGGCTTCAAGTCTCACTTTGTAGCCTGTGTAGGATTTACCAGGCATGGCCTGTCTCACCATGCTTTCCTTGAAGAATCCAAAAGTGTGCATTTTACATGACTTTGTCTCAGCAGTCACCAATACCTTGCTCATAGTCCAGCCTGAGCTCCTCCACAGAAGTGTCTCTATTGCCTATTGTGGAGCAGCATGGGAGGTGCTGCAGCTGAATTACTTGCACGCCTATTGCTGTAGGCAGCTCTTTGGTTATTGGATACCAAGGAAAATGTGCTTTTAGATCATTCTCAGTCTTGCCTGTTTCAGAGAATTTAGATGTGATCATATATGCTATTGGTAATTAAAGAATAAAAGTATGAAAAAAATTAACTTGTACTTCCCATAGCATTGTTTTTCTTTTTCCTAGAGATGAGCAAATTTCTATGACAGTTTTTTGCTAGTACTATAGGCTGCCTGTTAGAAATACTTAATAACACTTTAAAACAGAGCTTTCATTAAGTATTCCTAGCTTAAATGTTTTTTTCCTAACCGATTTCCATACTGATTCTTCTGCTTACCTTTCTTCGTCTGCTTGTAATATACTTACAGGTCATATGTCAGAAACTGAACTTTCTGATATTCATTAATACTTCTCAGAGATAAGCAAAAATTACCTACTGGAAAATGTCACTACTTATATAAAGCAACTACACATCTCCATCACAAGGATGGATTTTAAGCACCAAAGAGAAGGTTTTTTACCTTGGTGGTGCTGATGCTGAAGGCATCAGCTAAATTAGAATCCTTTGATATGTTAATTATTTATTGTTGTAAATTGTGCATCTTCTAAATCAAAGAGACACATAACCTATAATTTATTATTCATTAAGCATGAAAATTTGTCTTCATATGACAATTTCTCTGGTAAGTAGAGAGTTCTGATTAGAAATAAAACCTTTTAGCATGAGATAGAGTTAAAACATGAGAGGTTGTTTTTTTTTTCTGAAAATGTGAAAATGATCACTGAGGCACAGTTTAACTCATACATCTTCTTTAATGTGCTTCTAAGTTCACTGAGCAATGTGCAGCTATGCTTTCATTAGATATAAGCTAAAAGTAAGTCTATTTTAATTCATGTATCTATTGTTAGAAGATTGGTAGGTAAAAGTGGGCTTGGCTATTGCAAGAACTCTAAAGAGCAGCTGCATGTGTTGTCATCTACAACAAATTTTGCAAATCTTGGTTCGTTTTTACTTTGAGGAGGAGGCTATGACATTCGTGGATTGTGTCCTATTTGTCTTCGAATCTGTTTTATTCTGTTTCATGAACTAGAACAAAATTAAGGGATTTGGATCCAGACAAACCAAATCAGATCTGTGCTGCACAATTAGAAACCATGGATATTTGTATACCTGTAACAAAACCCCAAGTGTTTTCAAACCAAAACATGGCTTTATTCTCCTTTCTGTGTACTATGCATTCTGTTGCTGTTGGAACTGGATGTAGAATAAGTGCAAATTTTTGGTTGCTAAGGACTTAGGAATTCTTAGAGACTTTTTTTCCCGCAAGTGAACTGGGTAGGAAAGAGATGGGTTTTTTGTTTATCACTAAAAGAAAGGTAACAGGAAATGTTTGAAGGTGTGTAGGTGTGACAATGAAGGACATGGTTTAGTGGTGGCCTTTGCTGTGTGGGGCTAACAGTAGGACTTGATGATATTGCAGGTCTTTTCCAATCTAAATGATGCTATTATTATGCATATGTAATACATACACAACATATATTGAAACCAGTGTAGTCTAGGGGTCTGCAGAGGAACTGAAAGAGAGGTTCTATTGTTCTTCAAATATTTTGTCATAGAAAAAAGTTCCATTGCAAAAAATGTTAGCAGTCTGAGTTTTAGTGAATGAAGAAGCACGAATGGAAATGCAGTAGAACACAGATGACAACTAAGTTCTTCAATTTGTCCAGAAGTGTTAGCTTGATTTTCTCATGATACTAAATACCTAGGGATATTTCAGATGCATTACAGCATTCAGAACTTGTGCATAGTATATATAGGAAAATGTGTAAAAGCGCTCTCTATGAAAGTATATATAGCAAAGATAAAATCCTCATAGAAAATAGTAAGAATCCTGTGCAAGAACTGGTTTTGGAGAAGTGCCCAATTCAGCCAGTACAACACACTTCTTTGATCAGACCACTAGAATTTTCTTTTTTCATGTTGTATCAGAGTTCTAACACAATAAGAATGGGAGCTAAAGGTGAATGTCAGATTCACTATTGGCAACTTGTGTGATCTGATTAAGATTAAATTGGGATGTTCCTAAGATGAGGAAGTCCTCAGAATGTGTTTAGTCAGTTACAATTTCTTTCTACGCCCTTGTTCTGTGCAAAACCCGTGGATTAAAGCATCAGCAAAACGGATGTGAATCTCTTAGAGTATCTGCTGAAGAGTTCTTTGAAAAGAGCACAGGTGAGGAAGGTCCCTTCTCTTCTGTTAAGCATGGAAGACTTGTACATATTTGTAAATAAAAATGAAATAAATGTTTGCTAACAATTTCCACTGAGAATGGGAAACCCAGCATCTTTGCTTGACGAAGAAGAGATAAGTTGTAACTGTGCAATCCTGCATTCCATGTAGGTTTGCCTCTAAGAAGAAACAATGCTTTTTTCCTTCAACTATAAACCTCTGTAAAGCTGCTTGTGTGCATGCTGATTACCTTGAAGGAAAAATAATCTAAAATAAGAAAAGGGATTTTCGATGATTCAGAGGGGAGCCAAGGTCTGTCAGCTCTGTTCTATGTGAAATATTTTGAGTAGCTCCTGAGTGCAGCTAATGTTTCTAAGGCTTCCTTAAGGAAAGGTCAATGCCAGCTACAAGAAACTGTAGGCAGTAAGTAACAAGAATAAAAAAAAAATATGTTCTTCCACCTGTTTGGCTCTGTTAACAAGCTCAGCTATATAGTGTCAAAATAAGAATATAGTCAAGCATCTTGTAGAGACAATACAAGTTTTCACATGTGTGTGTAAATGAATCGTGTATATGTAGATGTGTATGCTCGGATAAAGTTTTCTGCTTTTCTTTTGTTTCAATTCGCAAATGCTTTTCCTTCTTCCTCAGGAAACTTTATTCTTTGGTAGTTTGCCTTAGAAACAAGCTTATTTTATAATGAATGAAAGAGTCTTCATCAATACACATCTCTTGAAGTGAAGACCTGACATGTGTTAGCAATTTCTTTCGTTCCCAGAGTTGTTTGGTTAATTATTGTTAAGGCAGTTTTATAAGATTGATATTTTCTCCTTGTTTTCCTTGTGAACTCGGGTCTCCATGTATATAATACTGCAAAAAGAAATCATTATCATCAAACTATTTTTCATATCATTTTGTATAACAAAATATAATAATCCAGGACTATATTTTCTATAGGATAAATCTTTGTATTTATTGCATGCTCCATCTTGCTGCTGACTTTCCTATTAATGCTTTACTTACCAGGCCAGAAATGGTACTTCTGTTCTTTATAGTGCGGGAAAAGATTGAAAAAGCTCCGTGCAGAAATCACAAGAAAGCATAACTTATCTGTTCAGAGTGAGGAGATTAAATACATGTCCATAAACTCCTTGCAATCATGGGGACTTGGTTGAAGCTTCTTCTGATTGCTTAACTAAATCTTTTCAGTATGCTTTCAATCTCTCAATGATTCCTGACAAAGCTTGTATGCTGTTGTTGTGCATCTGCGGACATCTAAAGTTTCAGTTATGAATATTTATATGGCTTATCACTGCCCTTGTGTCACTGGTTCAGAAGATGCTGGTGTGCTGTTTGTTAGTGTTTGTTAATACTGTACTAAGCACAAAAAAGGAGGGGATATGTAGTGTTAGAATCTTTCCTTTGAAAGAATATTAAAAAAAAATGTGAATGCTGGATGAGGTGATTGCATTTCACAGATTATGATACCTTGGTTCCTTAGAAAAGTCATTTGGGAACTTGTCTAAGCTTCCTGTATGCAGTGCATAAAGGTCAAGGGGCAATAATACAATCCAACTGAGATAGCACTTAGATGAACAAGAGTACTTATGCAAATATAATCTTAGGAAAATTAAATTTGCTTTATTTTCCTACCAAAAAGAGGGTATATGCAGTGCCCTGATAATAAAATGTGTCTAAAGATTTTGGTGATCATGAAATCAATGGTGAACGTAGAACTATGAAGATGATAATTTCTGATTTTCACAATGGAATTAGATATCTAGAATATCATCTAAGATACAAAGTGTATGTAGAACTCAAGGATTTCTGTTAGAAAAAGCTATTGATAACAATAGCTGAGATCTCATAATGATTCAAGAAATCAACAATATAGATTAAAATATTTTTCTTAACAATTACTTTTAGTCCTTTTGAAAAGCATTGGCTTAAAATACTTATAAACAGCTTTGCAAGGCAAGGGTTTAAGTGTTTGTGTGGGTTTTGCTCGCTTGGTTTAGGTTTGGTTTCTTAATTATTATGTTATTTTTTTCTTCTAGTAGTTTAAAATTCAGCATGCAATCACAAGAAATTATTTGAAATTGTTGCTGTTGAATATGAGAAATGCAGAAATTACTTAAGTCAATTACTTATCAAGTCAATTAATAGAATAAAGTTGTCACTATTGGAATTCATTATCTCATCCGCTGAAATCTGTTGCTATCCACAAGTTTTAATGTGATTTCATGACTAGTGCTAAGTCTGCAATTCAGTTTTTGATGTGTCTTCTCAATCAAAAACTGATTGATGGCCAAATCTCACATTAAGGTTCTTAATAAAGTGAAAAAATTGATTTCAGATTAACACTCTGAGATCACTCACAGGAGTAGAAGAGAACTGACTGACAGCATTTATGCTTTCCTACGGGGTCTGCTATTATTGAAGCACCTGTTTTTTGAAAAATCTGTAATTCTTTAAGTCTGCACTTGCAGCACACAGAAAGAACTGGTCACATCCTGATGCTCCAGGCAGCCAAGGCTTTATTGCTCTGGAAAAGATTTGTTCTTTTCCATTCTCAGTGAAGCAGAATTTCACCTTGTATCTTCCTCATTCTGCTTCTTCATTATTCCTTTTAAGCCCACAATGCCCATAAGATTGTCTGATTGATTTCCTTCCGAGATTTCTTCCTAGGTCCACTCCATGTGTGCAAAAACTGTCCTTTTCACCCATGGATTATCTTTGTTTCCAGCAAGGCTTATACAGTGCTGTTGGTTCATATTCATTCATCCCTCCAAGTGGCGACTTTCAGACTGATTTCTCTATAGTTTTCACTAGGATACTGACAGCTCTAATACAGAACTGGGTTTTATTTATTTCCTGTTGCTAATTGTCGTTGTTTAAGCTATAAATCAGCCACGCAGTTTGTTCACCCACCTCCCCCTCCTAAAAGAACTGTCATGGTTTAAGCCATAAAACAAGCAGTTTTGTTCACTTGCTTCCCCCTCCGTCTTCCCTCCCACTCCATAAAGAGGGGGGAATGGGGAGAAGAATCAAAAGAATGTAACTCCCACTGGTTGAGATAAGAACAGTCCAATAAGTAAGGTACAGCACAAATCACTATTGCTACCACCAATAACAATAATGACCAGGGAAAATACAAGGGAAGAAGATACAAATGCTCACCACCTGGCTACAGAGCTGACAATTACTCTCTTCTGTGTTCCTGCTCCCAGTTTTCACCTTCCAGGCATGACGTGCTATGTTATGGAATGCCTCTTTGGTCAGTTTGGATCAGATGCCCTGTCTCTGCTCCCTCCCAGCTTACCCTCCTCCCCGGCAGAGCATGAGACTCAGAAAGTCCTTGGCCAGACCAAAATGTTCAAAGCAGTATCCAAAATATCGGTGTTATCAACACTGTTCCTAAGCTGAAAGTCAAAAAACACAGCTGCACGTCAGCTACCAACAAAGAGAAAAACGACTGCTACTGCCGAACCCAGGACACTAATTAGTTAGATCTTGCACCAAAGTGGGGGCTGTGGGGGTAACTATAGTTTTTTAGAGTGCAGTTTTTAAAGGCAATGAAAGTTTCTCTCTAAATTTGGCAATAAAAATGCACTGTGTACATTTTTTAGAGACAATGAAAACTGGATTTAATGTGCTGACTGAAATTTTAACAGCTGAATGAATATATACATATTTTAATATGAACATTCTCCAAAGAGATACACATTGATTCTGACATCACCGAGTGTACACTTAATTATTAGTTTGCATAATAGCTCCTTCTTGGCATTTTCTGTATTAGTTAAATTTTTTTTTTGCCTGATGTAGGTAGTGTTTGGTAAGTGACTATGAAAAGCTAGAAGCAACTTACTTAAACTATCTTTTATTACTTTGTAAAAATAGTATAGTATAAGCATGTGATTGCATATTGAACAGAAACTCAGTGACAGTTCTTGGCCTGAGTAAGAAAATGAAAACAGCTGCAATCTATGCTCATGGTGGAAATGTCTGAAATTATGTACTTTAAAAGTTCCAGACCTGGAAATCAACAAAAAGAGATGAAGTGAGCCTTGTAATATTTGTCCTCAAACCTCTTTCGGCATTTTGTAAATTCTTTCTACTCCGCTTGATCTGTAATCATAATCAGGATATTATGTCAGCTGTTCTGGTTTCTCTCTCTACTATTTATTTGAAAGAAAATAATTGGGGGAAGGAAGGGAATCAGTAGCTTCATTCTCTAAAGAATGAAGCTACTGGGGGGGGATGGGAGAGGAAGAGAACAGATGGGCATGTGAAATAATTGTCAGACATGATTCCTTCTGTTGAGGCATCATTTTTACGACAAACATATTATCATTTACTAAATTCGTAGCTATCGTATCATTTCTCAAAATGAATTTAGCAGTTATCCCATTGTTTAGGCTTCCTCTTATGAAAGTTGAGACCCATTAGCCACTCCTCCCTTTTGGCTTGTGGGGACATAGAACAGAAAACCAAATAAATGCAGCCATTTTTCAGTCTCATAAAAGGATGAAAGCTGATGTAAAAGTATTCATTAAAACTGAAAACATCAGGATCATTAAAAATCCATTAGATCTCCTCATACCTATGATTTATTTAATCCTAACCTTATTTGGTCACTGTTTTAAAGTCACGGAATTCCATTTTTGTCTCTAATTATTGACAGTACAACCAGCATGCAGCAGAAGGATATGCTTGTGATGCAATCATTCTTTGTAAGCCTTTTTTTAATCTCATTCTTTAACCTTTGCAGATCCTGCTGTTGCAGTCACTTTGGCCATATGCTTAAGTTCAAATATGAAGAGAATAATTGAAATCTGTACAACTGTTTGCCATCTAATGTTCAGGGTATCAGAAACTATTCAAATAACCCACACTAATTTCTACTATTATCTTATTGGATCATATCTAATTTCAAATAATTTGCTCACAAATTTCATCAGCATTTTAAGCAGTTTTTTCTGAAAAAGCTAAAATAGAGATGCTTTGAGGCAAACTTTAGCTCCTACAAGACAAAAAAAAAAAAAGATCTTTTAACAAAACATAGCAATGGAAATCCCAGGACATAGGGAAGGTTAAAAAAAACCTTATCACAGTTCTTGGCCCTTGTTACTTTATGATTCACGCACACAGTTCTACAGATCATATCTTCAGCAAAGTGACAGAAAAAAGCAAGAGGATTTTCTCAAAATAGCCCATTGAGAAAAATAAGAAAAAAAAACCCACTAAAAAAACCCTCATTAAAACTTGTGTTTGATGTAAACATGCAATTTTAAGAGTCATATATAAAAGCACACATTTCCAAGAGTATCTTCTAAGTGTTTTTTTGAGCAGATTCTTCTAAAAATTGTTATCAAGAAAAAGGGGAGTGTTTGTGGTCATGTTTTAAATAAAGGCATTAGTGCAAGCTGGGTGCATGTCTAACGTGGTTGAATACTTGTCAGAAAAAAGTTTAGAGGTTAGACTACCCAGAAACAGCTGATAATTGCAGTTTTATGCTTAAGTATCTCTAGGAGCATATTCCTAAGAGTGTATTTTGAAATCAAAAGGTTACTTGCAAGCTGTAGCTCTAGCATTTCTCATAGCAGAAGGAATTAACATGAACCAGCAGTGTGAGCTTGCAGCCCAGAAAGCAAGTCGCATCCTGTGCTTAATCAAAAGGAGTGTGACTAGCAGTTTGAGGGAGGAGACCCTGCTCCTCTACTCTGCTCTTGTGAGACCTCACTTGGAGTATTGTGTGCAGTTCTGGTGTCCTCATCATCAAAAGGACACGCAACTGTTTGAACAAGTCCAGAGGAGGGCCATGAGGATAATCATGGGACTGGAGCACCTCCTGTATGAAGATAGGCTGAGAAAGTTGGGTCTGCTCAACCTGGAGAAGAGAAGGTTGCACGGAGGCCTCATAGCAGCATTCCAGTATCTGAAGGGGATGCTGTGAGTGATTCCTCATTACAGACTGTAGTGAGAGGAAAAAGAGTAATGGGTTCAAACTTAGAAAGGGGAAGTTTAGATTGGATATGAGGAAAAACATTCTTCACTGTTAAGGTAGTGAGGCACTGGAATGTGCTGCCCAGGGAACTTGTGAATGCTCCATTGTTGGCGGTATTTAAGGCCAGGGTGGACATAGCCTTGGGTGTTGTGGTTTAGTGGGAGGGGTCCCTGCCCATGGCAGGGGAGTGGGAACTAGATGATCTTAAAGTCCTTTCGAACCCTAACTATTCTATGATTCTATGATTCTATGACTTTCTCATTACTGAATAAAAATGGTTATGTCCCAGTTAACTGTCTGCCAATGCTGGTTGGGCTTGCATTAACATCACAAAATATACTTTCTTCTAAATATCATTGTCCTCATGACTGTACTGCTCAGAATTGGATGGACTAAAACTAAATCCATGTTCAGTAAAAGAAATTCCCAGTCATTGAAACCTGAGAATTGCAGGGGTGGAAATTAAACCAAAATACAAGGGAGGACTGTAAGTCTGTGTCCTGGGTTCGGCAGTAGCAGTCGTTTTTCTCCTTCTTGGTAGCCTGTGTGGAGCTGTGGGTTTTTTTCGTTTGGACTTTCGGCTTGTGAGCAGCGCTGTATAACACCAATGTTTTGGTTGCTGCTTAGTACATTTTGGTCTGGCCGAGGACTTTCTGAGCCTCATGCTCTGCCAGGGAGGAGGGTAAGCCGGGAGGGAGCAGAGACGGGGCATCTGATCCAGATTGACCAAAGAGGTATTCCATAGAATAGCACGTCATGCCCGGAAGGTTAAAAAACTGGGGGCAAGAACCCGGAAGGGGGGGGGAGGGTTCACAGCTCGGTCATCGGGTGGTGAGCATTTGTAACTTCTTTCTCTGGTCATTATTGCTATTGATAGTAGCAATAGTGACTTGTGTTATACCTTAGTTATTGGACTGTTCTTATCTCAACCTGTGGGAGGTACATTCTTTTGATTTTTCTCCCCATTTCCCCCTCCCCCCTTTTTGGAGTGGGGGGGAAGAATGAGGGGGAAGTGAGTGAACAAAACTGCTTGTTTTACAGCTTAAACCACGACAGGCTGAACCTGCCCAAACAGTGCTCGAATTTGTCCTGTTTTGAAGCAACTCATGTTTTAAAATAAGAGTAACATCTACATCATGTGCGTCAAAGATACCTATAGAAAAGATAGCAAACTTTATGAAGATTGAATCTAGAAAAAAAAAAAAGAAAACCTCATTACATATAGAAATTATGGTTGAATTTCCTTTCAGCCAGTTGCCCTGTGGTATAAACATATGATGTCTCAAATTTTGTAGAGGGGTTCTTCAGAGAGCAATTAGCAAATGCTCTGCTTTTTTAGGATTATTTCCATCTATCCCGAGATACTCAGTTTTGAGTTGGCAAACTGTCTGTTTTTCCTATGGATTTTATTAATAGTTCATTGGAATAATTCATTATCATTTGTCAGTAAATATTAGAGCATAAGGTCATATCATAGTGTCCTGGGTTCGGCAGTAGCAGTCATTTTTCTCCTTCTTGGTAGCCGGTGTGGAGCGGTGTTGTTTTTTTTTTTCTTTGGACTTTCTGCTTGTGAGCAGTGCTGATAGCACCAATGTTTTAGTTACTGCTGAGTACATTTTGGTCTGGCCA
>JANRGW010032842.1:0-13712 GCA_024733675.1 Psilopsiagon aymara | reverse complement strand
TGAGATGAATCCCCCACACCGGCCCCGCGCCGACGCGGGACACCAGCCGGCCCCACTCCAACCCCCATTCCCGAAGCACACCAGCCCCGGCACTCACCGCTGAGGACGCGCCCAGCGAGCCCCACGGGACCGCACAGCACGGCGGCCGCCAGCACCGCCGCCAGCCCCAGCCCACCTCCCATAGTGGACGTCCCGCTCCCCTCCAAGAAGCGCTTAAGGCAGGCCGATGCCCGCCAGGAAGGAAGGGGCTCCCGCCCGTCTCCTCACGACTTCCCGCCACCACCTCGCCTCCTGGCCGTAGCCCTGCCTATATCTGCTCCGCTAGCAGAGGGATGGCTCAGCCGGGCGCCTGGGACCGCCCCACCACCGCCCCCTGACAGGTCCCGACGGCGACAAGACTCAGCCCCATCCCCGCCGCAGGGGCGGAGACAGCGGCCGGGGGAGGTGGCTCCAGCGAGTTCTGAGGGTCCCGCCCGTGGCGGGGCCGTGGGGCACCGGTCCTGCCGCGCAGCAGCCTGCTTTCTGGTGGAGAGGCGTCCAGTTTCCCGCCTGCTCCTGCCTCTCTTCGCCGCAGCCTGAGTTGAGCCGGAAGCGGCCAAGGTGCCGGAGTGCGGCAGCCGACTCGCTGCCGTCGGGGCGGGCGCCTCCCGCACTGGGCTTGAGGCTTCGGAGCGGCGGCTGCCGTCCAGCCCCACGCTGTCGGGTCGTTCCCGGTTAGTAACTGTCTTACCGGCTGGTGAGTGCGAGCAGGACCTGGGTCAGTGTGATTTCCTATCTACCAAAGGCTCTGTAGGCTTTCCTGGTCTGTGCTTTCCCTAGCAAGAATAGGAATGTTCTACTGCCAAGTTACTAATATATCAATCTATAGCCATATATACAGGTATATGTACTGCTATATGCACTGGAAAGTTCCCTTCTCTCACTGCCCTAGAATATGCTGTAGCCAAGTTCACATTACTGTCACTGAAAATGCATTTTGGTGATTCTTTGGACCTCTTCAAAGGACCACTTTGAAGACTTTGTTCTTCGAAGTCATGTTTTTAAGGTTTTCTCCTACAAATACAGTTTGCAGATTTCTTTTAGTACTTGTGTATTTGTGAATGCTTTCCATTTAAATGAGCTAGATCATTACTGATAGGTTTAAAGGACATCTTGCATGCAAATTGATGGTTTGCCAGTCAACTTCGTCTTTCTCAGAACTCTACTACAGTTCATATATATATATATATGTTTGATGTACTGCTAAATATTTTCCACTTGGATGTTTATAGCCAGATTTTGAAGTCAGTACATCTCAGGTTACTATGGATTTCAGAACACTTGATGAATATCCTAGCTACCTTTCTTACCACAAAAACTTTCAGGTAGCAATGAGAAATTATTTCAAGCACTGTTGTGCTTTCCTACCGACTTTTTTGATTTAACAGCAGAGTTATTTATTTGTGTGACTGATACAGAAATTTTTTATGTGGATTTTAGGCTTCTAAGCCAAAACTAATTTTTTCTACATTTGTAGGAAAGTTGAGCTGTGGGTAAAAACTAGTTGTACTGAACAACACATTCTGAAACAGAAAAAAATCCCCATGGCACCTGAGATTCAACCTTTTCTTCATGTAAAGCTGATGGTAGGCAGAAGGAAAAGAACATGGCCAAAACCTATAATGAATGCAATGAGAATTTTAAATCATGTTCAGTAATCAAAGTCTTTCAGCTCTATATGCTTTTTACTTACTCCTGTGTTGAAATTATGAGGGAGTTCAAGTTTGTCTGAATCATCTGGATCCCAAGTGTTGTCCCACCAAAAGAAGGTGAGGAAAATTAGAAAGATGTTACAAGTTTTCCCAAGCATAAAGTCTCCTCCTGTCTCAAAAGTGACATATGGATAGTCAGGGATGAAACCCTCTAAGTAGGCTGGAATCTTATGTTGAATACCACACATAGGCAATGAAAAGGTCTTTTTCTTATGCCTTCGCAAAACTTCATTAGCTTGCCAGCTCCAAAAGCCACATTGAAATAAAATACTCATATATTCACACTGCTAAAGGAACTCTCCAGTCACCCACAACACTATCTCTTTTCCTGTGGAGTTAACAGCATGCAGAAGGAAACAAAACAAATCCTGTCTGTTAAATTACGCAGCACTTTTTTGACATGCTTTATGTTGGTTTATTAGCCAAAATTGCACATAGAGTGACTGTTCCTGGCATTCTGCTGATCTTTGCTGCACATCTCATCAATAAAGTCTTTTGGAAAAAAGGGAAAAAAAAAAGAGTAAGTGCAGTTGTGTTGAGACCAAACTGCATTTTCATAATTATCTGCAGAAACTTTCCAGGCTTGTCTTCACCTTACTTGCAGCCACTTGCTGCTTTCTGTCCTGAAGAAGGAAAACACAGAGCCCTGTGATGCTGCTTGAAAGGAGCTTTCTGTAGTGCCAGCTAAGAAGCTACCTATTAATCTGTCTACTTCTCCCTGTCCCTTTCATAGTTGAAGTATACTTATTTTTTCAGTAAATGGTGATTTCACTTTCAGTTAAAAATAATTGCTTCCCAGAGCTGGCAACTGCATAATTTGCAATCATTCATCTGGGTCTTCTAAACAATGGAAACAGGACTCCCTGCTGTGACTGGGTTTATAGCCTTTGTAATACATTCACTTTGCTGAAACTGTGGTTTAATCCACAATGTCGTAACATATGACACAGTGGCATTATGAAGCAACTGAACAACTTAGAATTTTAACAAATTACAATAATTGTATTGCAACTCAGAACCTAGTAATGCATAAGTCAAGGTCTGGCACCCAGAATATGAATAACTGCCAGTGCATTAAAAGTTTATAATGTCTATTGTGAAATCCTAATAACTCGTACATCCTCGGAAAGGTGGACTGTCTTTTCTCTAGCATCATAATTTAGCTACATTGCAAGTTTTTATTTCCTAATTTGAAGAATACGAAAGTACCAGGAGAATAGTTCAGCTGAACATAAAGCTTTCAAAATATTGTTCTTTTCAAATCAGGGCTAGGTGATTTTCAAAGATAATTTTTAGTCTAAGGCAATTTTTTTGCCAAATTACAAAAGAAAATGGGTAAATTTGAGCAGTTCCATAAGGTAACTAAATCACTGGATAACTTAATGGTATTTGACCTATCAATTTGTGAATAAATATGATCATTAAATGCTGATGCATTTCTCCTTATTGCTTTTTAAACACTTTAAAGATCAGTTTTGGCCAGTCTGAAATATGATTACTATTTAGTGTCACTAGTCAATTTCAAAACAAGCCTAGAACAAAAAAAAAGGAATTTAAGTTGTAATAGTTGCCCTTTGGGGTGGTTGAAGAGTTGCTCTATTTTGCCATTCAACAGAGTGGTAGGGCTCTATACATTCATGAAGTGCTGTTTAAAATCTGTGTTACAGATGTTTGCTCAGTGCATTTCTCAGCAATAATTATTTTAATTTTCTTTTTAGTTTTCCCACTCATATGTAAAACTCTTATGTCAATTGCCCCATAAGCCTAGATGGTGCACATTCTGAAGCTGTCCTGTTATACAACTGAAAGTAGAAAAGTAGGAAAAGGAATGTTGTACATATATCATGTACAATGGCTTGCACATGGATAATTTATTAAATAACTTTCTAGAACTCTATCAATTTGGTATCTTATTGGCTTCCAAAAGTAGTTTAAGCTATTTAGCTTCTGCCAATTTCCATGGGACTATAATAGGATTATATTTTTAATGGTTTTTTTTATTCTGTAGTTGTGGAAAAGGATTCAGTACAGATGCTTAAAGCATTTGAGAAGATGTAAGATGTGCTAGAGGAGGGAAGTGTTTAGAAACATTTCAAGCTTATTTCACTCCTCTTTAGCAGCATCTATGGTACCATCCACCCATAAAGTTAATAGAAGTCAAAAGAAAAATGGGAGCAGGACTGAGGAGAGGAGGAAGGAGATTTACCATTGTTCATTAGTGTCTAAGAACAAGCGTCTAGCCTGTAAAATACAATGGCCCTTAGAAATTCCCAAACTGCTTGCAAGTTAGTGGTCTACCTGGCAGGGGATGGCAAGGCATGCTTGCTTGAATTGCAATACCCCAATTAGAATGGCATGATTCCCACCTTAATCTGCGCAGCTCTGAAGCCAGCTAATTCAGCGCTAACTCAGGTATTTCTGCATAGTGCTGCATTGCACAGTGCAAAATGCCATTGTGGCTGTATGTGCAGTGCAGTATGACTGATAGTTACGCCAAGTTCTGCCAAGGAGGGCCAAAGTAATTTAATTTCCTTCTATTATAATCCATTTAAATGTAACATATAGTAGAAATGGCTTTAAAATTAAAAAATAAATAAAAAAAAAATAAAAGAACAAAACATTTTAGATAAACGTGTTTTCTTAATGGCCACAGGACATTTTTTTTTACATCTTAGCATAAAAATTGCAAGTTCTCATTTTTTTTAAGCATTCTTAAACTGTGCTATCTTGTATCTACTAAAATAACATGATGTGTCCTCCCCCTCACTTCTCCCTTAAAATCCCATTAAAGCTAGTTCTTCATCAAAATTTTCATGGCTGCGGAACCAATTTATTAATATTTATTGAGTTTGGATCAGACTAATCAGTAGAATGAAACTCTGCATTAATTAATGAAGCCTAATTCTCCAACCAGATGCAAAATACTAATTCAAAGTAAGCAGCAGTTCTATCCCAAAATGAGAAAGTAAATTGTGTTTTGAACAGAACTGCCAAGATGAGCATTTTGACAACTCTAAAGCTGTATTACAGAAACACATTTAATGCAATGACATAATTGAAAACAACTGCTGTTAGAAACTTAATCTTTATGGGTGAAAGTAGTGGTTCACTAGAATTCACAGCTGAATCAAATTTCTAGCCGCTTCTTTCTCTCTCCTCTCAGCGAAGCAGCAAGTGCACAGCAATATTCTTTTCAAATATATGCCCAGCTTCAAAGTCTGGGTGGCCTCTACTGCAGGAGATTAATCTTTGGGTTAGCACAAGCATCTGTTTTCCCTGTCTATCAGAGATGATGATATGACCTCATTTGGATGTGGGGGTCTCTATGTATTACAGACACCAGCAGTATTTTTGTAAGCGTTGCCACTGTACCTCACATGAAAGATGCACTGCACATTGCCTTTCTGATGTGACCTTTGCGATTCTCTAATCTTATTTTGTGCTGATATATTTTATCAAAATCTTTGCATTCTGGAATTTTCTATAGACTTTCTAGACAGCAACTTTGTTCAGGAATGTGATGAGATTCACTCAGTAATTTTTGAGGCAGGGATTTTACTGCTTACTCTCAACTACTACTTCGACACCTGGGAGGAAAGGTTTTCTAGGAGGGTTGATCCAGCGCTTTGGTGAATCATTAACCATGTGAGAGGGAGTACAGACTGTACTTCTTTAGTCAAAGTCTTACTTTCTACTAAAAACTTTATCTGTTTCTTAAAGTGTGACTACTAGGCATGCACACTCTTTATTTCATTCTCAGGTGCTTTCAGACATTTGAAAAGAAGATGTGGTAACCAATAATGACTGTTGACTACCAGGTCTGCTCAGCAGTAGATGTTACCTGACAGAATCCTTCCTTTTCCTGTGAAATCTGAGCTGTGGGTTGTGTCTTCCTGTTTCTTCTTGCCATTGGAGGTATTTGTACTTACCAACAGAAGGGGACCATCTAGGCTGTCAGAGACAAAGTGAAAATTGCATGTTACTTTTGAGGATGATGTTTCCTTCCAAGCACTTTCTTGCAATGCCTTTCTCAGTTTTTCTCAGCTCTACCAATGCTTATCCTGTTCCTCTGCTCCTTACCTTGTTATCCCAATTCGATAATTCTGTGTCTGTTATTGCAAGTATCCTGCTATGTTAGCTTGCCTCGACCCTCTTGTTTGAACATCTGATTCTGCTGGCACTGAGGCCTGCAGTTCGTTCTTGCTTCTCCTGATAAGTCTGAATCATTTTCCATAAGCCCTGTAATGCTGTGGAAGAACCTCTCTAGTGTTGCTTAGACCTCTTTGCTGATCTCCTAATAGCAACGACATGGCCACATACAGAACCTTCTTTGTTCCTTGCCACAGCTTTCTTTGGAAAAGAAAGGATGGACTTAGTGATTCTCAAGTAGAGCAAGGAGTCCTGCTTGTCACTCAGTGTTTGCTTTGGTTAGTGTCTCATTATTTTAAAGTAGCTCTAATGAAAATCACTAAGTAGAACAAAACAAAGCAAACCAAAACATGACATAATATAACATCACCTGTAACAAAACAAAATATAACCTAATGTAACATAACATAACAACATAGCATGACATAATATAACATACACCTTTGGTTTATAATTTTGTTCTGTTTCCTAATGTGTTCTGTTTAGGAGAAAACTCCAGGAACAAACTTGCCAACAAAGTTTTCAAGTTCACAATCGGGTATTCTTTACTGCGGCACCCAGAGACAAGGGCGATAGCTCATCCTAACGTGTGTCCCTGTATCACTACACAAGCAGTCCTTATATAGCTACCAAGCACATATACATATTCATGAGGCTACGTATGGATTACATCATTTTCCAGAAAGTTGCCCGCAAGCCTACAAAAATGTGGTGGTGGCCTTTCAGAGTTGTTTACTTCTTCTGACAGTCTTCATCACTGCTGGCAGCCTTTGAAGCATGTGCACTAGATGCTTATACCAGCTTAATCGCTTCATTAACACCACAGAGATAACAATCGTCCTGTCCTCCTACTTAACTGCAGCCCATCCTGGACCCCTGCCATTCCAGATACTCCTTATCCTTACATCCTGTTCTTCTAGCCTGTTCTTCTTACACTCTTTTTGTACTAAGGTCATAAGAGCCTAAACTACGTCAACTACAACAGTTTATCTTGCACAAGAATTCTCAGTATGTTCTCTAACTGTACTCTATATTTTTTCTCTCTGTATCATGCACCTCAGTAATTTTCCATTGCTACTGTTACAAAGCCATCAAACTTAACATTACTTAAAATTGATTCTAAAGGTTCATATATTTCATTTTGTAATTTTGCTACCTCGCCCCCCCGTCTCGGTTCTGATCAAATCATGCAATTTGTTAGCAAGAGCTCTTACCAAGCTTAAAGCTTTGTGTTATGAAGTTTGGTCTACCTCATATAAGTAGCTGTTTGAGTCTGTTCCTCTTGGCCTGGAGGAGCAAAATTGCAGTGCAAGACATGGGTGCGTGTGCAGATGATGTCTTGCACCTCTGCTGGTGGAACTGTGTGGACAGTAAGTTAGTGGAATCATGACCAACTGAAGCAGAAGTGGAAGAACAGAGGGAAAGAGACCTCAGAAATACACAGGAGCAAAATTGTCTTGGGTTGTTCCACCGGCTGTTGTACTTGGATGTCAGCAGCTGATGTTTCAAGTTTTTCTTGCTATTCATTCTAATCCATTCTTCCCAGTATTAACAATATTACTTAGGAAACCTCAAAACAGAAAATATGGTTCCTGGAGAAAATTGTTATCCTTCTTTAAAGGCCACTCCAAAGTTCTCTTTCTTTAAAGGCTACTCCAAAGTTCTTTAGAAGAAGAGGCCTGTCACAGGAAAGTTGGTTCACACTGGTGCTTCCCAGCATTGCTTGAACTTCCTGGCTGGCAAGGCCTGTCTCCTTGGGACATAAACTGAAGTAACAAACCCCTGAATCTCTCACCTTCATTTCCTTGTTGGCTTTGCAAAGACTTGTTTCTTGAAAAGTTTACATTGCCTCCCAGCTCATGGCATCTTCATGTGCAGGAATCAGTTCTGATCCTAGTTCAAGTTTCCACTAAGAAAAAGCTCCAGTTATGTCCGAGGAGGAGGACAACCTAGATGGTACTCTGTAGCATGAGTTCTCTCATCCAAATACCCGGAGAGAGAAGCCAAGGTCTGAGATCCTGCAGGCTGTAGTGAAGCAGCAGGCTAAAGCCACAGGAAACGGGAGGATCTCTGAGGACTTCATATCCAGTGGCTTAGATTGTTAATTCATCTCTATAAGAATCATAGAATAGTTAGAGTGGGAAAGGACCTTAAGATCATCTAGTTCCAACCCCCCTGCCATGAGCAGGGACACCTCCCACTTAACCATGTCACCCAAGGCTCTGTCCAACCTGGCCTTGAACACCGCCAGGGATGCAGCATTCACAACTTCCCTGGGTAACCCATTCCAGTGCCTCACCTATCTCACAGTAAAGAACTTCATCCTTATATCCAATCTAAACTTCCCCTGTTTAAGTTTGAACCCGTTACCCCTTGTCTTATCACTACAGTACCTAATGAAGAGTCCCTCCCCAGCATCCTTGTAGGCCCCCTTTAAAGAATAATCATCAAATTCCTTCAAAGAAGGAATCATCCTAATTCTCAGGCTTCAGCATGGAGGTTTAGCAGTTATGTGCTGCTGCCTTTGCTACCTTTGTCTTCTTGTTTGTCCCCACAAACACGTTTCATACACAAAGCAGTCCTTCACAGCTCTGACTTTGTTTCAACCAAAAGTCATGCAAATCAGAGGTTCCTAAAAGCTTCCCCTTGCTGGAAGCACAAGGGGTGGTGAGCAATGGTGTTCCTGTAAAATTCCACATTTCTGGCCTTTTGTCTTTCTGGCCAACTGTTGGCAACTGGATCCCAGGGCAGCTGGATGTTGGCCTTTCTGCTTGAGCAGAAAGTGTTTCAGATTTGTGTACATTTGCGCTTGTGTATGGATACAGTTTAAAGTAAAAGGTTTCTGTAATGAAGATGGCTTGCTTGTATAAATACAGTTTGCTTGAGAAAGAGGAATAGGACAGGGTGGGGTGGAGAAAAAATTGGAGCTCAGCTGGCAGCTAACTGCAAATAAAGCGAAACCTGCAGAAGCATGGACTTGTTAGATCAAATGCAGCTAACCGTTAGTATTCCAATGAAGGAAAATGCTCAGAATTTGCACAGTAAAATAATCACCTTTCTTTCGTATCCTGCATTACTATACCTATAGCGTTCCCTGCCTTGTATACTGGCCTTTTAGCATTTAATTTGAAAGACTAGACAGTATTGCTCATTAATATGATCTGGTTCTCTGTCTGGAATCAAATAAGCTGTGATCCTGAAGCTCCAGATGAAGCTAAACCAAATATCATACTGCTGTGCTAACCTGATGTAACACTAAGCCAGTGATCTCCGTGGATTTATTTTCTTGAATAAATGAATGGTGGTGTTTTCCAGATGCAAGTTTGTTAAGGTTACCTGCACCTTGAGGGGTTGCTTCTCCAACAAAGATTGCTTCTCTTCATCACAGATCTCCCTTCTCAATAAGAACTACCATGGTATCATGACTTTCAGTAATGCAGACAGAGGTAACAAGGTGCCAGCAAATCCTTGCTGTTTCATGATTCTAATTCCTGGAGAGCTGGGATTAATTCAGTTGCAGATGTCAATTGTTGCTAATTCAGCTCTGCAGCAATAAGGTGGCTGATTCAGCAGGGAACAGAATTCATTTTCTTCTAGACACATAATGGCATCGCTTTTCATGAGTTAAGCTATTTGTGATCCTCCCTACCTTGCAGAAGCAGGAATGCCAGTTACAACTACTGTTCTTGCATTCACAATGAAGTCTAATCAATATCAGGAATGCCAGGAACTCTGAAGGTTTGGCTCTCATGCTTCTGTCCAAACACGAGTTTTGGCAATTGATACTATCTGAACATGCTACTGATCCCAAAGAGTTATGTTTTCCTCCTTTTTTTCATTCCCTTCTCCCTGCAGCTTCCTGAAGTGGACCATTTGAGAATGGGGGAAGTCAATGCACACACAGAACCCTGCAGCAGCTAGTTGAATGGATAACATGCATGAAATACAATATTATCCTCTCTAGAAAGTCTATCAGTAGTTTTTACTTCATCTTTACAAATATCTCTCTCATGAGACTGTATTGTTGAATTTAAACTTCAGTTGTTTCAAGAGTGAAAAGTTTTGTTCAAGAAGGAAGAAAAGATGGATGCTGACATCTGCAGAACAAAAATAAATATAGAAATGTAAAAAATAAGAATTCCTTTATGAAAAGATTGATTAGTAAAAACCTGGAAAAATGGTGTAAATTTATAGAACGAAAGGGGAAATTATTCTGTTCCTAGAGAACATTTGGCAAAGGGTTTTTTTATTGCAAGAGGATATACTTCCAAGGATACTATTTCAAAAACAAACACCCAGGGGATTTTGTCTTAGCTAAACCTAAGCAAAAATGAATGCTCCTCATGGCAAGAATGCCAATTATACTTACTACAATGAAAGCTTTATGTAATAAGCTTAAGCAAAACATACTCTGACTTTAAATACGTGGAATACCTTAAGGATATCTGTTAAAATGATTCTTGTCAAACACTATATTGCACAAGCTGGCCTATGGCTTCATGAGTTTCCAAACTTGGAATGCCTTCAGAACTCTAGAGCTGAATGTCAAATGACTGGCCATATCTATCTGTAAGCACAAGTTTATCTGTCTCAGAAAAATGCAAAAAACTGTATTTTCTGTCTTCTATGTAAGCTGCTTCAGTCATAAAACTGAAAATAATTGATCATTTTATTTGTCACATGTATCCATCTTTTTTCTGCAATTTAGAGAGTTTTAGAGCTACATCTGATACAATCAGGAATGTTAGGTTGCGATACCATCTTAGCTTAACTTTAGCCAAATGTTTAATGGTAGGTAGTTGTGCCTTTTTATAATGTTGGTACTTTTTTGGTTGGGTTGGGGATTTTAGGAAACTAAAATTTTAACACACGTAGAACTAATAACATTATTAAAAGATAACAGTGTGCTTGTTTGGCCTCAGGGGATGCTGTCAGGAAAGTAACTTTGTACTTAAAAATGCATAATTACAACTTTCTTATTCCTATCTGGTTTTATTTCCTAAAAAATATGAATATTAGGCTATTTTCCCCTCCGTTCGTTGTAGATTCCCCTTTTCCTGCTGCCAAAATTTTTACGAGACCAGTATGTTCTCCTCTCTGCACTGAAGTTGAGCAGCCCCACTCCCAACAGAACCATCTGGTTTTACCCAGGGATTTCTTGATTTTTTTTTCTTTCATATGTCTTAACATTCACATTTAGACAAAATTTCCCATTCATAGAGATAAGTCCACTTTAATATGTCATAATCTCTGACTAGTTCTATCTTTAGATACTGCTTTATCTCCATTTTACCCCTCTTCATTGTCCTGACTTCTATTCCACCAATCCTTGTTGCATGCAATTCTCCACACACAGTCCTCTTTCCTCTCTGTAGAGACAGAATGCTAATAAGAGAACCTTCCTTTAGAAAAGCACTAGCAATATAGGGTTATTTTGCCAAAGCTGAAAGAAGAAAGTAATTCTGAATATACAAGATGCCTGTTTCTGGTCTCTGAGTAGAGAGAAAGATTGATTAAATCATTAAATGCGAAACATCTTAGTGTTTGTGGCTGTGCCAGCTGCCTGATATGGAAAACCTGAGAGTGTTTCTTAGTAAGATGGACTAAGGGATTGCAGCCAAGTGGCTGAGTGAGAACTGTCCTAGAAGTAGTTTTCTTAGTTGGCAGAAATGGCTATAGATATGTTGTGGTGCTATACTAGCTCAGGAAATTGGTTTTGTCTAATTGCAGAAAGCATCAGAAAAAGGTACAAGTAAAGTGTCATATACAGTAAAATACTGTATTTCAGTCGTTCTCCTAAGCATGTTAAGGAAAATAACAGCAAGTTATGTTTGAGAACTTGCAAATTATTTGCAAATACTACTGTAGGAATATATAAATGGAAATAAATTTTGAATTTAAATTTTGTTTTTCTTGTCTCTCCTTAGGTACTGTCCTGAGCTACATGATCCATCCAAAATTGCTGGTGGTCTTGCAGGAAACCAAGCCAGGACTTAATTATGTGGTCTGCTTTAATTTGGGGTAAGTAACTGGGAGATGTAAAGTATTAAAAGTCATATTCCACATACATCTTCTCTGGTGCTTCCCCTGTGCATGCACACTGCATGTTTGAAATATCCAAGGTCCTGGAGAACAGAAGGAAGCCTTCTGGAAAGGGGTGGATTCCTCTGTAGTGAATGTGAATATATCCATGGCACAAATTTTATTTAAAAAATAAAAAAATCATTGTTGATGGAAATTGAACAAAAATGTTCTGCTTTATAAAAAAGAAAATTTATTCGATAAGAATAAATATCTGTAGAAACATCTGTCTGTGGAGGAATATTGCTTGAAATCCCCTACAAGGTAAACTCAGAGTAAACTATTACAGAAAAAATCACTTTAGGTAAAATCAATTTTTACCTAATGATTCTAATCACAATGAATCTGGAAGCTGATTGTCAAGTTCTTATTTAAAACCAGCAAATACTTAGTTTTTCTTTCGTATTTCTTCATTCTGTAGTACTTATTGAAGTTGCCTTTTCACATTACTCCTTTCATATTAACACATTCTACTTTATGACAAAGTAGGTATTCCACATTAGAACTTAACACAGTTAGTGTCAAGGCTTCGGAGAATCCTGACATCACAAGGAGAAGTTTGCCAAACTTTATTTAACAAAAAAGAACCTAAACATGTTGCGATAATGTGTTGAAATGAATCTTCGCATTTTTACAAACTTCCTCCAAGTGATGACCTTTTCACCCTGTTATGAGATCATCACACGTGGTCCAGATTCCACAATTCATATTTCATCAAGTTTTCAGATTTCAGATCTACTTGCTTATCAATAAAAATCAATACAATTTCTATACCAATTTCTTAAGTTATGATGGAAAGGACATGAGTCATCACTGGCTAACTTTACTTTGTTCAATATGATACAGCATCAGCCTAACAGACTCTGAAGATCTTGTAACATGGCATGGTTTAGTGGGAGGTGTCTCTGCCTATGGCAGGGGTGTTGGAACTAGATGATCTTAAGGTCCTTTCCAACCCTAACTATTCTATGATTCTATGATTCTATACACTACTACTGCGGGAACCTCTTCTCCTGTAGTAGTGTTTTATATTCCCTACCCCTTCTAATGCTGTTAATGTGTTTTGGTCATTGAAAGCTATATAGTTCTTCAGGCGTGCAGTAGATGCACTTTCAAGGGTATCACTATAGTTGCAGTGTGAAAAACAAACGTGACAAGGGAATATAAATGTTGATTTACTTCAAGGCTTTTTTTGTCTCTGTAACCAAAACCAATAATGTGTGTATTCTTCTCCAAATGTCACCCAGATATCATCTGCAAATGTTTATTTAGGGAGAAAAAGAATAACATTGCAAAGACAATGACAAAGCCTGTATAAGGACAAATATGATCACTTGTTTGTACAAGAAACACAAAGTAAATAAGATGATCAAATTTGAGATCCTCAGGACACTGAGAAGAGTGTGCAGCAAGCTCACTGCCCTGGAATTCAAGAGAGCAGACTTCAGCCTTTTCAGGAACCTGCACAGTAAGGTTCCATGGGACATAGCCCGAGAGGACAGGGGGGCCCAAGACTCTTGGTTGATATTCAAGGATCACCTGCTATATGCTCAGGAGCGATACATCCCTACCAGAAGGAAGTGTGGCAGGGGGGCCAGGAGACATCATTGGATGGATAAGGAGCTGCTGAGGAAGATGCGAAGAAAAAAAGAGGCTTATAAAAGGTGAAAGCAAGGACAGGCGGCCTGGGAAGAATACAGGGATGTTGTCTGGGAAGCTAGGGACCAGGTT